>APFE030102177.1:141213-158651 GCA_000404065.3 Pinus taeda | reverse complement strand
CCGGGGAAAAACCCAATCATAATGAAATTTCATTATCCTTGGCCAAAACCCTGGCCAATCCGGCCAAGTGAGCCTTCACCGCTCACCTCCAGGCCATACTTTACAATGAAGTCCTTCTAGCCTTTTATAGGCTCCATTACATATAATACCACGGGCAGAATACCATGGGTGTACAATACCATGTGCCCCAAAACTATCACTATTTAACCTTGTCAACTTTTGACTCTATCCTGAGTCGAATTTACTGCACAACATAAATAATTACTGAGAGGAATAAATATAAAATTAACCAGCAATTACCATAAACACATAAATACACGTGTTTATCCGAGAAAACCCCAAATCCAGGGAAAAACCCAATCATAATGAAATTTCATTATCCTTGGCCAAAACCCTGGCCAATCCGGCCAAGTGAGCCTTCGCCACTCACCTCCAGGCCATACTTTACAATGAAGTCCTTCCAGCCTTTTATAGGCTCCATTACATATAATACCACGGGCAGAATACCATAGGTGTACAATACCATGTGCCCCAAAACTATCACTATTTAACCTCGTCAACTTTTGACTCTATCCTGAGTCAAGTTTACCTAACAATTTCCCCCCTTAAACTTGACTTGGGGTTCCTTGACTAACTCCGGCCAAACCTGCTAAGTGAGACAATCCCGCTCACTCTATCTCTTACCCCCCTCAAAGTTTTTACTCGGGGTATTGTTAACCTGACATCCCCCCTATCACCTAGGTCTAACCCAGACTTTACCGGTGATCACCAAGGGGTACACATGCCTTACCAGGTCTTACAGTAGTATGCCCTTATGGATTTTCTTTTGGACTTACCCCAAAAGGCCTCATACCAATGGAGATATTTGTCCATCCTTATATACCCATTATCCTCCCCACTTTTAGTCAATGTGGGACTTTGGTCGTATACCCAACAATCCTCCCCTTGAACAAAGGACCATCGAGCCTCCCCTCAAACAATTATCCATCCGTCCACTCTCTACCAACCAGGATTCTCCGCTCCAACGCGTTGGAAGCACACGCCTTACATGGAGCACCACCTGCCTCGAGAGCTTGCTCTATCCCAGGTCAACTCCTCTTCACCGTGTTGGGACCAGGACACGTCCATGAAGAATCCGGAGCACACCGCCTGTCTAACCGAGCTCATCCACGGATCCCATCGTGATATGACCGGGGCCCACCACCTTCGTTCGGCATTCCGAGGATTCATCCACTTGGCTAACTTTAGGGCATGGCTCTGATACCACTTGTTAAGAATTTACTGCACAACATAAATAATTACTGAGAGGAATAAATATAAAATTAACCAGCAATTACCATAAACACATAAATACACGTGTTTATCCGGGAAAACCCCAAATCCGGGGAAAAACCCAATCATAATGAAATTTCATTATCCTTGGCCAAAACCCTGGCCAATCCGGCCAAGTGAGCCTTCACCGCTCACCTCCAGGCCATACTTTACAATGAAGTCCTTCCAGCCTTTTATAGGCTCCATTACATATAATACCACGGGCAGAATACCATGGGTGTACAATACCATGTGCCCCAAAACTATCACTATTTAACCTCGTCAACTTTTGACTCTATCCTGAGTCAAGTTTACCTAACAATTTCCCCCCTTAAACTTGACTTGGGGTTCCTTGACTAACTCCAGCCAAACCTGCTAAGTGAGACAATCCCGCTCACTCTAGCTCTTACCCCCCTCAAAGTTTTTACTCGGGGTATTGTTAACCTGACATCCCCCCTATCACCTAGGTCTAACCCAGACTTTACCGGTGATCACCAAGGGGTACACATGCCTTACCAGGTCTTACAGTAGTATGCCCTTATGGATTTGCTTTTGGACTTACCCCAAAAGGCCTCATACCAATGGAGATATTTGTCCACCCTTATATACCCATGATCCTCCCCACTTTTAGTCAATGTGGGACTTTGGTCGTATACCCAACACCCTAGACATGCCACGTCATTGAGTGCTTTCATCCATGAGATTTTCCTAACTTCAAACCCTGCTTAAGTGTTTCCTTGGGTCACCAACACATCCCTGGTCAGGGGTAAGTGCTATGCAGAGCAGGTAGCCCCATTCCAGGCTGTGTTTCAGAGCACCTAAGCCCACTCAAGCCTGTGCTAGGCAAGAATCCTCGAAATGTTCATTGGATCCTGAGTATATTCCTCCTTTCTAGAGCCTTCTAGAAGGAACCCAGCTCCTATCCTATCAAGATGAGCTCAACTTAGGATAGCCTTGGATCATCTAATCTTCTATTCTCTCATCCCTTTGAACATGGAAACTAATCATCCAATTATGGAAAACCATTCAATGTCATATTAATGACAAAACCATTTGCATTCATCTATAAATTGGCCTCCCATCATAGAGCCAAAGAGCCTAGATATTATAGAGAAATATTGTTGGTTTAGAGACTTTAAATCATTGTAAAGTAATGTTATGTTGTTGGATTGATGTTGCTATTGGTGTGATGAGGGCTTGGACTAAGCTGGATGAGTGACACGAGATCGAACCACATTGGGTGTAACTTCTCCTTCTATCAATCAATAAATTTGTTTGTTCCTTTTCCAATACTTTTGTCGATATCTATGATGAATGTATGTTCAAATGTTGTCAATTCCATTTGTTTACAATAAATAGATCATAGGCTTTGATTGTTGTCATCTTCTATTTATGTTGGCAAATACCATTTGAGCGAATTCAGTTTGAGTGGGAGTGACAGGAGAAAATCAATGGAGATCAAAGGAAGCGAAGGATCACAAGTAGGTTCTTTTATCTTATTTGTTTATTGTAGGAAAAGGTTAAACATATTTACTTCAGTTGTTCTAAGTGTAACTACCCACTTAGGGAAGATATACTTTTTTGTAGGTATAAATTCGTATAACAATGTTGTAGCACGGTGAGGTGCAGCATGATGATGAGATGCAACATGATGATAGGTGAAGGAGTCACCTTAGAGAATCAGTTGAAGCAACATGTCTTCAAATGATCTCATGTATCGTCTTCTTAGAGATGATCTATGCTCTTATCTAGATAAGTCAAAGTGTTGACTTCTATTGTAAATGTACTATCTCTCTCTCTCCCTCTCTCTCTCTCTCTCTGTTGAACTATTAAAGAATATATAAGAAGAATTGATAAAGGGTTTCCCCACATTGGAGTTTGTCCCTGGATAGTGCCACATCTTGTGTCCTCTAGCCTTGACTTGTCTTCTACGATTTATGTTTATGTTCTATCTGCAGTTTACTTTAATGCTCATGTGATTTCTAATCTGGAAAAGATATTGAGCTAACTGTGAAAAATGAAATAAATTTATCTAAGCATAGAACATACTTAAAATTAGCATGGTATCAGAGTTGAGGTGAAGACAAATCCCAAGCAAGAGTGAAACAGCAACTACCAAAGACAGTTGGGAAAGAAAAAAAGGATCAGTGGATTCCTCATCCCTCTTCAAATTCATCGAGGGTGAAATCGAAGCAGAGAACATTATCAGAATGGCACAACGGAAGCTTCTGATGGCCTACCTAAATATCATTTCAATGGGAAGTCTAGATCTAAGGGTGGAAGAAAAGGCCAATGCCTTGTTTGTAATAAGTTCGGCCATCATGTGAAGGAGTGTCTAAATGGCAGGGACACATCACTTGATGGTGATAACAACCATTCTAGGGACATCTTCAATGATCAGAGGAATGACAATGCAGGTCATCAAGGAAATGGCCGACTCTTCAGAGAAAGCAAGGAAGCCCAAGTATGAAGAACCAAATGTTGTTTCTGATAAGATAAATAAGAGTTATCTTGTATTGGCCCTCTCCTTCAGATTCTATGGGAATCTAGCTTATTGATTATAGTGCTTCAAGGAACTTCATTGGATAGAAGGGTGATCTCTTTAATTTAGTAGAGATGGAAACAATCATGGGATTATACTTGGAGTTGATGCCACATATCCCAGAAAGGGTGTAGGGAATATTACCCCTCAATTGAATAAGGGTAACTTGATTCATTTACAAAATCTCTTTTATGTACCTGATCGCAAGAAGAATCTGGTTTCCATTTCGGAAATGGAAGTCAACGGTTTCAAGGTGGCATTCATTGATGGAAAGGTACATGTTTGAAAATAGAATTTTCTAAGATGCTTTTACTCATGGGTTCAAGGTTGGAAATTTGTATCAAGTTGTAGGATGGTCCATTGGGGACCATGTCAGCTGTCACATCTCATTTATTATGGGGCCCTACCCGATGTGACTTAGATGGTGACAAGAATGCCTGAATTCAAAAATATCATGAAGGTACATGTCTGAGATGTACCAAAGGAAAATATTACAAGGGGACCATTCCCCTCATGTAGCAGGTCCACAGGTTTGGAACAACCCGAGGGGCTTGAGATTTGTGATCGAGAATCTCATGTATGTAGGTGGAAGTAATCCCTCTATGGCTTGAAGCAAAACACACCGAGCATAGTATGAGAGGATTGATCGATGTCTGATGAAGCTAAGATTCACTGGGAGGGAAGTCGATCCAAACCATTGCTCGAAGGTTGTGGATGATAGACCTCTCATATTGGCACCTTCTGAGGACGACCTATTTTTGACAAGTGCAGACCCTCTCATTTGCAGAAGTAAGAGGGAGTTGGATTCTAGATGTGGAATGGTAAACTGCAAGCCAGTGACTACCTTTAGGATCTTAAATTTCAGAAGTTATATGGTAGTAATGCCATACTAGATTTGGGAAATGCCTTTGAGTTTCATAAACTCATTCGCGTTGATGTTCTTAGTGAAATTCCATCCGGAGATATGTTTTGCAGTTAGCATGATGAGCTCATATATAGTTGAGCCTCACTGGATTGGTGCTAAGAATTTTCTAAGATATTTTTGGGGCACAATCTCTCATGAATTGAGATGCACTACCGGAAATGTGAAGCTGCATGATTATTCAAATGTCGACCAGGTAGGCAGTGTGGAGGATCTCAAGAGCACTTCTGAGTGTTGATTCTCTATGGCTTATGCTCGATATCCTGGATGAACAAGAAGCAGAAGATGGTTGCTTTGAGCATGGCTGAGACTGAATACATAGATATGAGTATGACCTCGTGTGAAGCTACCTGGTTGCGAGAGCTCTTAAGTGAGATGTTTGTGCACATGATGGATACCATCGTGATCTTCTATGTCAACCAGGGGGGATTCTATTGTTGAGGAATCTCGTATTATTAGAAGGGTGATCTCTTTAATTTAATAGAGATGAAACAATCATGGGATTATACTTGGAGCTGATGCCACCTATCCTAGAAAGGGTGAAGGGAATATTACCCCTCAATTGAATAAGGGTAACTCAATTCATTTACAGAATCTCTTTTATGTACCTGATGGAAAGAAGAATCTGGTTTCCATTTCGGAAACGGAAGTCAAAGGTTTCAAGATGGCATTCATCAATGGAAAGGTACGTGTTTGAAAATAGAATTTTCTTAGATGCTTTTACTCATGAGTTCAAGGTTGGAAATTTGTATCAAATTGCAAGATGGTCCATTGGGGACCATGTCAGTTGTCAGATCTCATCTACTGCACTAGAGGTCTACTTATTATAGGGCCCTACCCGATGTGAGTCAGATGGTGACAGGGATGCCTGAATTCAAAAAGAGTATGAAGGTACATGTCTGAGATGTGCAAAAGGAAAATATTACAAGGGGACCATTCCCCTCACGTAGCAGGTCCACAGGTTTGGAACAACCTGAGGGGATTGAGATTCATGATTGGGAATCTCATGTATGCAAGTGGAAGAAATCCCTCTATGGCTTGAAGCAAAACACCCCGGGTGTAGTATGAGAAAATTGAGAGCTGTCTGATGAAGTTGAGATTCACTAGGAGTGAAGTCGATCCAAACCATTGCTCGAAGGTTGTGGATGATAGACCTCTCATACCGACACCTTCTAAGGATGAGCCTATTTCGGACAGGTGCAGACCCTCTCATTTGCAGAAGTAAGAGGGAGTTGGATTCCGGATTCAAAATGGTAAACTGCAAGCCCGTGACTACCTCGAGGATCTTAACTTTCAAAAGTTATATGGTAGTGATGCTAGACCAGATTTTGGAAATGCCTGTGTGTTTCATAAACTCATTCGCGTTGATGTTCTTGGTGAACTTCCATCCGAACATATGTTTTGCAGTTAGCATGATGAGCTCATATATGGTTGAGCCTCACTCGATTGGTGCCAATAATCTTTTGAGATATATTCGGGGCACAATCTCTCATGAATTGAGATACACTGACAGAAATGTGAAGCTACATGATTATTCAAATGTTGACTAGGCAGGCAGTGTGGAGGATCTCAAGATCACTTCTGAGTGTTGATTCACTTTGGGTTCTGCTCGATATCCTAGATGAGAAAGAAGTAGAAGACGATATTTTTAAGCACCACTGAGACTAAATACATAGCTACGAGTATGACCTCGTGTGAAGCTCACTGGTTGCGGGAGCTCTTCAGTGAGTTGTTTGTACACATGATAGATACCGTCGTGATCTTGTGTCAACTAGAGGGGGATTTGATTATTGAGGAATCCTGTATTCTATGATTTCTCCAGTATATAGACATCAGATACTACCTTATCTGGGATATGGTACGTCAATGAGCAAGGAGGCTCTATCGCATTGAGATTGATGTACAGGTCACAGACATTCTATCAAAGCCCCAGGGAAAGGTCAAATTTGTGACTTTCCCGAATGACTTGGAGTCGCTGAGAGACCTTCTTATGAGGGTCCTACATGTTGTATGCATTGAGATCTAGGAGTGTCGGGGGCTTGGGGTACTTCTGGAGCAACACACGACCATAGGGCGACTCACCCTCCCCTAATGGTGCGTTGTGTACAGGGTGAATGGCTCAGCCTTCCCCTATGATACCCTGAGGTGACTTAGGGATAGGATGAATGGTTCTCCTATCGAGGCATCCTACCCATGTAGTCTGGGACTCATGGGAAATACCTCTCATTTGTCCAATGAGCAGGGAAATGGGATTAGGGACCATTAGTAGTACTATCGATGGACGCATCATTGTATCTACCGTACGCCCTATGCTAGGATGACCTCCATTGATATGGGATCAATGTAACTGATCTGGGATCAGTATTAGTGGTTTGAGACACTCTCTTGTGATATTGATCTGGGATCAATAAAACTGACTTTGGGTCAGTAGAGGATGGTATGAGATATTCTCGATCAATTCTTCTTCTTCATGGTTCAGCAGAGCAGAGTAGAGCAGAGCATAACAGAGCTCAGCGGAGCAGTGTAGGGCACTGATGTCAGAGATAGTACAGTCGGACATATGGATCAGCAAATGGAGTTCTCCCTAGTTGAGAGTGAATGTTAAAATTGGCAACTAGGGCCAAAATCCATGTGGGCCATCTTATTTATGGGAGCTGGTATTCTTCTTGGATCCCTCTCATTGAGAAGTGTAGGATTGATCTAAAGATCATCCGATTCCAATAAGTATTCATGGAGTTATGAATTTATTTGTGTTATAAGACAATTCCTCAAGGTCGGCCAACAACCAAATATATCCCACATGTGCTCAACATTTTAGTATAAAAGGAGATGACTTGATAGTCATTTCTACACATACTTCTATCTTGATTTCTCTCCACTTGTCTTGGGTTTTAGTTGAAGATAAATCTAGGAGTGGAAGCCCTAGATGTTGGAGGATTGAGGATTCCCTAGCCGCAGTCAAGAAAAAGAACGCTGCCCAAATCTAGAGGACACGGTCAAGTGAGAAGCCCTAATGCTACAAGGAGGACAGCCATAGTATCTACACTATCAAGAAGAAGCCCTAGCCTATATGTTGGCCTCTACACAGCCAAGAAAGAGGTTGCCCTAGATAGCATGGGAAAGAGAGGTTGTTTTGGTGCTCTTGTAGGGAGAAAGGCCGAAGTTTGAAGCTTAGGGCTGCATCAAGAAGAGACCATTCAGCATGGGTGAAATAGGGTTGTTCTCAAGCCATTTTAGGAATACTGAAGGGATGAAAGGAGGCCGAGTATCTTGTTGGAAGGCCGAGGAGAAAGGGATATGTTTGAAGGCTCGTAGAGGGTGGAAGAGTCCTCTAGAAAGGTTGACGCAGGCCTGTTCTAAGGGTTGTAGGATGCCACTGTAATGAGAGGAGGGCAGAGCCATTATTAAGGGCTAGAAGTTTGCCCAGAATTACAGAGAAGGAAATAGCCTTCCCTTGGAGGGAAACTACATTAATTAAGGGAAACTTTGGGCAGATTTTAGGGGTTATTTGGCTGGGTGTGTAAGGGTTTCCAGATGCCCTAACCAGTCACCACATAAGCAGCAATGAAGGCAGCATTGGAACAATAGTATTGTGGCCAGCTAGGCAATGGAGCATGGTGGAACCATGATGCATGAACAACAAGACAACAAGGCTGCCATATGCCCAGAACAACAATGTTTTGGGCATGACTGTTAGGTACAACAGTGCAACAATACAAATAGGACAGCTAGGCAATGGTATATACATATTTGGAGCAACATAAGTATGTTATGTTGTTGTAGGGACAACAACAATGCTGGCTTGTTGTAAGTATATTGAGATAACAATCCATGATGGGACAACAGTGCTAGCAGCAATGATATTGTGCCACAATGTTCAATGGGATAGCAACATGATGAGACATAACAATGATGGGACTGCCATGTCACTATGTAGAAGTGGCACAATGGGACAGCAAGCATGGACAGCATGGATAGTTGTGGCAAGCATATGAGACATGTTGTATGACAACATGGTTCAACTATGGCACATGGGACAGCAATGCAGCGTTAGGTGCAGCAGTCATGAGGTCCAGCATTTTGATGATGGGTGCAGTGTGGTGCAGCACGGTGAGGTGTAGCATGATGACGAGATGCAGCATGATGATAGGTGAAGGAGTCACCTTGGAGAATCAGTTCAAGTAGCATATCTTCAATTGATCTCATGTATCATCTTCTTAGAGATGATCTATGCTCTTATCTAGATAAGTCAAAGTGTTGACTTCTGTTGTAAATGTATTATCTCTCTCTCTCTCTCTCTCTCTCTCTCTCTCTCTCTCTCTCTGTCGAACTATTGAAGAACATATAAGAAGTATTGATCAAGGGTTTCCCCACATTGGGGTTTTTCCCTGGCTAGCGCCACATATTGTGTCCTCTAGTCTTGGCTTGTCTTCTGTGACTTATGGTTATGTTCTATCTGCAATTTACTTTAATGCTGATGTGATTGCTAATCTAGAAAAGATATTGAGATAACTATGAAAATTGAAATAAATTGCTCTAAGCAGAGAACATACCTAAAATTAACATGATTTGACTTAAAACAACAAGTAAACTTGACCTTACCACCCTTTTTCTTGATCTTCAAAACCTTGGTGGTTTTGACACTTTTCCACCTAGTTTTGTTATGATTTTCCTTGAATTCATCTAGGTCTTTATTCATTTTTCCACATATTGTCTGGCATAGCCACATTATCGTTGTCCCTACCATGTCATCACACCCCGTTGAGGGATATATAATTCCCATAGGAATTTGGAGACATTAAGACTTGGGTTGTGTTCTTGTTCTTCTGTAAACAAAATTTGATGTAAGGCATGCAAAAAACTATACAACATTGCCCCTATTTCACTACTTGAACCTTGTTGTACCTATTCACCAATTTTGACCACTTGTAGCTTCATCATGTGTTCAATGTTTGAAAAAATTCTAACATTGCATGGGACCTTCTCATTAATGTAAGCTTTTTCAGATAAAGTTGACTTTTTGACTTCCATGACCACTTGCATTGGGAAATCTGAACTACCTTGGGAAATGTGAATGTTGATTTTGTGAGACTACAATTTTGAGAACTATCTAAAGAACACTACACCAAGACCAAGGCCACATACAAACTCTATGAGTTATAACCATGCAGTAGGACATAGGTTCACTTTGATGCAGGTTGAATTAAGCCATACACTGCTAATCATCCCTACGTAAGAAAGCTCCTCTAAAACCATGATTCCTCTCAAGATCCATATAGAATCGCCCAGTCTTTTACAAGACAAGGACACCAAGTACTTAGCCTAAAAGCATATGCCATGAAAAACCATCACGAGGTTTAGGACACCTAATACAATGACTCACATGGTTGTTATAGGACATTTGACTTGTGACCTTGAGCTTACAAAGGTGTTAAAAAAATGTGTACCCCTACTAACATGAGGGGTAGCACCTCCAAAAACGTTGTTCAGGAAATGGAAAAATTATTTGAAAGGAAAAAACTATTGGAACTCTTGATTTTAATGTTGGCTAATCTAGTGCAGAACATTTGTAACTTAGCAGTGGATTGAGATTAAACCATGAAATTGTCGGTAATAGCATACATCCAAGCAATTTTAACAAGGGGACAATATTGTTAGTTGGAGATTCTTGTAACCACAAGCAAGCTACTAGGTCCTACAAATGGTATCAATTTTTTTTTTCAATATTTCAGAATTTATTCAATACATATTTTTATGTTTGCACTAAATCATGTTGTGATATGATACAATAATATATTGGACGACGAGGAAATGTGCACTAATTGACTTTCTCTTCTTAGATAGATTAGATTCAATAATGTTCAAAATGTTGTTTGAATGAGAGATGTCCTCCTTAGATTAATGGATTGTTAGTTTACCTAGTCAAAAGTTTGAATGTCTTTTTTCAACACCTTCATTACTTGGGGATGTATTTGGGCATAAAGAATAGGACCATTCCATTCTTGTTAACAAATTTGGAAATCAATGGCACACAATCCAAAGGCATTCAATGCACATAGCCCTAGGACACACCACAATCGAGGCATGTTTCAAAATAGTTTTAGTACATTTGCATTGATTCAAACCTTTGCACATGTCCTAAGGTAGCCACATTTTGTGGAGGTTGCTATAAAAACCAACAGGGTTTCCCTTACACATTGTTCATTGAAGATCTAATTTGTGGACCCAAATTTGGGCACACATCCTCATGAGATCTACCTTTCTAGGGGTTTGATAGCTTCATTAGAGGTGCACTCCTCTTTGGACATGTTATATGTAGTAGATATGGTAAAAATGCACACCTTAAGACAATGTTCCAACTATTTTTTGAGTTGGTTATTCATCAAAGGATGAGCCCCCTTTCTCTTTGAAGAGCGCTCCACATATGGCATATATTCATTATCTCAAAAGGTCAAATAAATCCCAAGTATGAGGAACACCCTTGCATTTATGGAGACTTCTTAATGGTTCAATACTCCCTAAATTGAGGAAATGGTAGTTAAATATTTTATTGTAGCATGGATCTAGAAACAATAATTATTTTATTATTTTTTATTGAAGCAAATTGTGGGTCTCGAAGCCACAAATTGTTATTTTATTTCTAAGGAGATGGAGCTAGGACTCCATTTAAAGAGTAGCTCCCCCCATTTGTTTCTAATGGTTGGATTTACAAATATTCCTCTTTGGAGCTTAAATGAACATATTATGAAGACAATGAAAGGATAAGGGTTTCCATATATGTATGACTTCATTTTTCATTCATCTTGTTGATTTAGTATGATTGGAAATTATGTCTAATTTTGCTACAATAAAGATCTCATATTAGGGTTGCTAACTATATGAGGAGTGGTATCGAATGACATTATACCTATTCATTCATTTTCTATTTTTATATTCAAATTTGAAACATTGATGTAATGTTATTTCAATAAAAGAATTCAATGTCTTTAGATTGAATTCTTTTTATTGCCTAGCCTGTACATGAGTAGAGCACCTTTGTAAGAACAACTTACTAAGTTTCCAACAATCTAATCAAGCACACACATGTGAGATGTTGAATATTGTAATAGCACTTATCATCATCCCCACTCGTCTATCTTTCAACCATCTTGGTCCCCTTATTGACTCCATTTTGTCCAAATTAGATGGGCATTAACCTTTATCCTCCATCACTTCATTTTACCATGCTACAATAAATGTTTTTTTAAAGATCACTCTTCATATCACCTTGAGCCTCCATATATTTAATGATACAATTCTAAGGACACCCCCATTGTTCCAAAGGAGAGTCGAACTTAAGTGAGGGAGGGATTCATTATGGAGATAAGGGGTAGTTGTTAATATTTTTTTCTTAGGGCTATATTGTTCTTTGCTTTGATAATTACATTTATTCTTTAACACATTAAATTCACCCCATAACATCATGTTATTCATATTTACATCATTAATTCAACAACATATGAAACTATGTAGAAAGAACAATATCATCATCAATACAACAGAACATAAAGGAACAATTGAAGAAAAGCATTCACACATAGAGACACAAGGATTGGTCGGAGACCAGGGAAAAAACCATTATGTGGAAAACCATTTCAAATTCTTCTTCTTATTAGATTGCCATTGAATGATTCAGAAAAAGAGAGTACAATGACCCATACCTTCACCCATACAACTATCCAGCAAAAATCAACTAAACAATTATTCGTGAGATGAACCCAACCATGCCAATACTCAAAACCCTAATTTAAAAGCCCGAAATCAACTGCCATTGTCTGTGGTCAACTGTCGAACATTACAGTCAACGAGGGAAAATTTTGGATAATTGAAAAACCAAACCCTGACTTTCGATCACATGGAGGACATGCTATGTGAGCGATTGGAATGCTTCAGTTGCTCCCTTGAGTCTATAAGCCAGCGACTACAATAAAAATCAGCCTTTGGAAATCTTGTCACTGTGACTCAGAAACCCTAGATGTTAGTCGCATGGAGGACGTGTTGTGTGTGCAACTGAAAATCTTCAATCGCTTGGATGGGTCGGCCAACAAGCAATTGTAGCAGAGATTATTTTGTGTTGTGTCTACGACTGAGACCTAAAACCCTAAAATACAGATGCGAGCTTTGAACCCTGCAATTTCACTTTCGTGCGAACCCATTCCTCTATGGATCTGCCTCAGACCTTTGCAAACCAAAAACAAGAAAGAGAATAGAAGAATGGCTCATGATGATGTTCAAATGAGGTTGTGGTCACTTGTATACATAACGTTCCAAGGGTGTCCAATTTTCTTTAGGGTCGACGTGATCAAATATGCACATGTGGGCTTATAATTCAAAAATACACTTTCCCTTGTCCAAATTTGATGATCTTTAGGTCGATTTTGGTCTTCTCGAAAAGAGGAATTTGTCCCTATTTTCCAATTTTAACACTCCCTCTAAACTAGGGGGAATTCCACCTGCATCATGTAATGTGAACCCTATCATCAAATCGCATCCAATCTTAAGAATCTCATCATCATGTATCTCAACCCCATATCGAACAATAGGTGATATAGGGGAGCACATCTCAACCCATCCTATTGCCTACCGATCTTCCCATCAATGACCCTCAAGAGTCATGTGGTAGAACACCTGCATCATAACCCGATCTTGGACGAGATACTCGACTTACCAAAAGGTAAGGATCACACCCCAAAGACTCCTCAACCCATTGGCCAAACAGGGAAGGACAATCCCAACAAGCTCGGATTCTGGGTACGATGCCAACTGGGGTATACTCGGCAAAGACCAAGATCGGGGAGCAACATCTCCAAGCCTATGGGTAACAGATAGGGGTGATAGCCTATTGTCTAGAGATCTCTCAACCCTAATAGACCTCTAGCTCAGTTCCAGACTCTAGGAGCTCAAACAATGGGGAAGAGATGGCTCAGTGTCCTCGATTAGCGATGCTCTTTGTAGATCAGCAACAAATTATTGTGCTCATATCTAGTAATCATCATGTCTCAATAACAGTTGTATCATGTTCATACAAGACATCAAATCAAATATCATATTAGAACAAAATATACATATCACAAAAAGGATACCATAGTCATCCTCCTTCTCATGGAGGTACAAGCCTAAGCTTGTCTTGTATAGCAGCATTGTCTCAATATATGAAGGTATCTCAATCCCATCTATATACAGGATTCTCTGCCAAATGGATCCACTCAATATTATCACAATGTATCCATGTCATATCTAGAACATGTTCAAACGGCTCATTAAAGAGCTTCTTCACCCTACTTCACAACTAGTCATGCTAGCAACATCATACTCGACCTTGGTCATGCTTAAAGATACAAACTTCTTATCCAAAATATCATAGCAAATCTCATACTAAGGCAACATCAAATGTTCTTATCAATAACAATCCCAAACATCATCAATACATCCATATATCATAGAATGAATATCTCAGATCAAAAATTGATCGTCCCATGCAAATATCTCGAAGGGAGCTTAGTGGAAACTCAATGTGTATGAAGCAGCTCAATCATGAATTTACTCAGGTTCTGTGCACAACATACACACACACACACACACACGGACGGGAGTTGGAACATCAATGCTTCAATCCGTTGATGGTTGCTAATTCAAGTTCAATAATATCTCTTAGCGACTTCTTGAAATCGGAGTGTCCAAGGATTTGCATTTCCAATTTCCAAAAACTCTTCAATAGTTTTAAAATATAGATTTTCTATTCCAAACTTCAAAAATCGATTCATCATGCCATGATTCAGTATTTTGAGCTTTAGAATCCATTTCCCTCTTACATTGATCATCAAAGGCTCATTACCTGTCAAGAGTATACCATCAATATATAAAACCAAAATCAAAGTCATATGTTGGACCCCTTTTGAAATAGAGGTTTGGATGGGTACATCTTCTTGGCTTTATCAGATGACTAGACATATTAGGCTTGGGGAGCTTGTTTCATACAATGCTTTTTGCAAACATAACACTTTACCAAACCAAGATGCCCAGCCTTACATAGATCGATATTGTGCAATTAAATCAACTAAGTTAGCTTATCAAAGTTCAAAAGCTAGATCTGAACTAAAATCAAAATCATCAATGTCACAGTATCAAATTCTTTAGACCAGGTGACAAGTACGGCTCTTATCTAAATATCAAATTATGACTC
Source organism: Pinus taeda (assembly GCA_000404065.3). Classification (NCBI taxonomy): domain Eukaryota; kingdom Viridiplantae; phylum Streptophyta; class Pinopsida; order Pinales; family Pinaceae; genus Pinus; species Pinus taeda. The sequence goes on along the minus strand of APFE030102177.1, from coordinate 143,654 downwards.
TATCTATTATCATGCCAACAAGTTGTCATCAAGAAATATCAAACCAAACTTCATCAAGTCATCCTCGTGATCATAATATAAGTTACTAGATGCAAATGCATACACCAGGGATAAGTCATGCATGTTCCATCCATTTATTTTGAGATTACTTCATACAATTGTTAATATTTCAACCAATATGTCAAAGCTAATGATGTCAACACAAGTCACTATGCCCATATAGCATCTTTATCAAGGCAAATCATCAATCGTCAAATCAAATCATTAGTCATTAGGTCAAACCCTAAATTTGCTATCACAGTGGGATCTGTAGCCCAAAACATATCTCAACATCAAGTCAAGGTTCTAAATCATTATCAAGCATTATGTCAAAAATCCAAATATTGCTTATCCATATCAATCAGCGAAATGTAGTCCAACCCTTGCAACTATTATTGAATATCGTCGTACACAAGCCTCAATGGTGAAATCAGAACGACATATTGATATGCATATTTTGGTCACCTGCAAACATAAGTTTAGTCAATATATTCACATTATAGTAAATCAACATTCAAACTTCCTTGCTCATAAGACATTCTATTGTCTACTCCATGTCTATAGGATTGTCATCCTTCATGTGTACTTCTAATTTTATGCACAAAACTTCTCTTTTGTGTCCAACAGGGATAGCCGCACCCATAGGCCTTATTGTTGGAAATAATACTGAGAGGGGGGGGCGAATCAGTATTAGCAATTCTTTTCAATATGCCTTCCTTCTTTTATTGATCATTAACTTGTATATAATAAAGAGCATGAAACAAAAAAAACAGATAGTCACACCAAAGAACACCAGATATAAGGTGGAAACCCAATGTGGGTGAAAACCACCTGCTGCAATATGTCTCTATCTTCTTTCAATTAGAAACTTCTTTTACAATGGTTTTGTACTGGTGCAGTCCTTTACCAGTACGCAGGCTGCAACCTGCAGAGAGATACAACTCTCTCTCATTTTCCAGTCTTCTCCTGGAAGGGAGCTACAACCCCCTTTACTCTTTTACTTCTTTAAGGACCATGTTTCATTATTTTTCAAACTGGATCCATGAACATCAAATAACCATCAAGTACATGAAAATCACCCAATCTCTTTATACAATAAAACAATGAATTACCCACTCTTCAGAATGCAGAAAACAGAACTGAATACCAGAAATCTAAACCCAGAACACTGCTGCAATAGATAAAAGACAATCAACAATCGTTTCAAGATAAGACCGCAACTTCACCAACAGGGGCCTGCGTATATCCGCAGCTCTTCTGAGACAGAACTGCGCAGATCTGCATTGGTTGTTCTTCTGCTCTGCGAACTTTTCTTCAGATCCGCACCTTCACTTCCGACTTACTGCATAGACCCGCACTGTTCCTTCTTCTCTCCTGCGTACCTCACACTTCGCGCTTGTCTGTGCTGCGTGTGCCTCGCACTATGCCTCCTCCTGTACTGCGTACCCCGCACTGCGCCTTTGACTGCATTGCGTACCCACGCACTGCGCCTTTGACTGCGCTGCGTACCCACGCACTGCGCCTTCGGATCGCCTGCGGACTTCTGATTAGGGCCAAATTTTCAGTACACCAATGTGCCACAGTCAGTCAGATCCACAAATCTGATTATGCGCCCGAGAGATCACGACTTCATAGATTTACCTTCAAATTTACTTTTATTTAGATCAAGCATTTTACATTGACAACCCAATATTTCAGATCTTAAGATGTTCAATTGAAAAGATACCTTAGCCAAGTGATCTCCTTCCCTATTTATAGTCAAGCCCTTATTCACACCATGGGACAAAACCATCAATAACCAATACAAGGGATCCAAACCGGGGCTAAATTAGATCCTATACCACGGGCCAAAACCATAGGATCAAGAACGGTGGGCTAAATACCACGGACCAAACATAAGATACCCCACGTGAGCGCGCTTCTCTGCCTTGAAGTGAGTGAACTGGGGTTCCGCACCTTCTGAACGGGTAACCTGCGGGTATGACCGCACCTCCTGGACGGCGAACCTGCGGGTCCGCACCTTTTGAACCATTCACCTACGAGCCTCTTAATTTCCATCATTTTGAGAGCCTTAACAGACCATTGCCACTTGAGTGAGTTGCCATCAAGTACAACACCTGTATCATAGAGCCATACCAAAATCATAATGCCAACAATCTCGCCCTTTGGAGTTGATGGCAAGCTCAAGATCCTCAACGTCATTCTCCCCCTTTGACATCAAGGGCAAAGGGTTATGCTCCCCCTAAGAACATGCTCCCCCTGACTATAAACCAGATCTGTAAAGACCATAAATGACCAAGAGACATATTGCAGCAATATTCAGACCAGCTGTTAGGTTCCTATACCAATAGGTTTCATCTTTCATGATTGACAGTGGAAGGGCTAAATATGTTCATCATTGC
>APFE030102177.1:107964-138540 GCA_000404065.3 Pinus taeda | reverse complement strand
CTTGAAGATATTTGAAAATTCTCTTTACTGCCTGAAGATGAGTCTCCTTTGGATTTGCCTGAAATCTACCAACTATTCCTACTTCATGCATGATGTCTGGTTGGGTACCTGTCAAATAAAGTAGACTTCCTATCATAGATCTGTAGGTTTGGTTGATGTACTGCTGCAAATTCATCATTTGCACTGAGGCTACATCCTGTGACCATGGGTGTACATACTGGTTTTGAATCTTCCATGCCATACTTCTCCAAGATCTGCTTGAGATACTTGGTTTGAGATAAAAAGATACTGCCTTTATTTTGTTGGATTTGTAAACCAAGAAAATATGTCAGTTCTCCAAGCAAAGACATTTCAAATTCCTTCTGTATCACCAAGGCAAAGTTTTGACTCATAGCTTCTTCATTGCTCCCAAAGATGATATCATATACATACACAACAAGTATTAGCAATTTGTTATTTTCAATTTTTATATAAAGATTTCTATTTTCTGATCCTTTTGAAAAACCTTGTTGATGAAGGTATTTGTCCAGACGATAGTACCAAGACCTTGGAGCTTGTTTAAGACCATAGAGAGCCTTTTTCAGTCTGCATACAAGATTTGGATCATTTCCAAGAATGAAACCATCTGGATGCTCAATGTATACTTCTTCTTCTAAGTCTCCATTTAGAAAGGTTGATTTCACGTCCATTTGAAATACTTTAAACTTTTGAAAGCTTGAGAGCGCAAGGAAAATTCGGATGGCCTCGAGTCTTGCAACAGGAGAAAAAGTTTCTTCAAAATATATTCCTTCTTGCTGCGCATACCCTTTACAAACAAGCCTGGCCTTATTTCTAATTACTTCCCCATTTTCATTCAACGTATTTTTGAAGACCCATTTTGTCCCTATAACATTCTTATCCTTTGGTCTAGGAACCAACTCTGAAGTGTCGTTCTTTTCGATCTGCTCAAGTTCTTCATCCATTGCTTTGACCCAACATTCATCTTTGCATGCCTCTTTCACATTTTGTGGTCTATTGGAGGAAAGTAATGCCAAATATCTTGAAGCTTCTGCAATTGTTCTTCTTGTTTGTATTCCTGCCTCTTTTTGCTCCAAAATTTGAGATTCTGGATGATTCTTCTGAACGTACCTGGATGGAGTCTTTTTTCTATCCTTATTTGTTCTTCAAGCTCCTCATGGGTTTCTTCTTCATAGGTTTCTTCTTCATCATGAATCTGATTTGATGGTGATGGATAGTCCTCATCATCTTCGAAATCTTCAGATCTTACCTGCTTGGGAGTGTTTTCTTCTTCATCAACCACTACATCAATACTTTCAACAATTTTTCCAAGCCTTTTATTATAACACTTGTAAGCTTTGCTGTGGGGAGAATAACCAAGAAGAATGCCTTCATCTGCTCTAGGTTCAAGTTTTCCAAGTTGCTCATCAGTATTCTTAATATAGCATTTGCTCCCAAAAATTTTGAAATGCTTTACCGAAGGAGTCTCACCATACAAGAGCTCATGAGGTTTGAGTGTTGTTCACTCGGACATTTGTTTTGTTGAGAATAACAACCACGGCATATGCAGCTTCACCCCAGAAAGTTGCGGGGGTTCCAGAATCATCAAGCATAGCACGAGCCATTTGTTGGACTGTTCTGTTCATCCTTTCCACCACTCCATTTTACTGAGGGGTCCTGGTTGTAGAGAATTCCCTTCTTATTCCATGTTCTTCACAAAATTGAAAAATTCATTTGAGGTAAACTCCCCACCTCTATCAGACCTGAGGCATTTAATTTTGTGATCTGATTCATTTTCAACCAAAGCTTTGAAGGATTTAAATTTTTCGAAGGCTTCATCTTTGTGCTGCATAAGTCCTATCCAAACCATCCTTGAATAATCGTCAATGAATAATATAAAGTATTCTTCTCCCCGAGGCAACCTTTTCTTGGATGGACCACATACATCAGTATGGACAAGTTCAAGTGGCCTACTAGCTGATCCTTCCTTCTCAGGGAAGTTATTTCGGTTTTCTTACCAAACTGGCATAATTTGAATATTGTATTGTCTAGAATTCTGATGTCTGGAAGGCCACAAATTGCCTGGTATTTGCATCCTTTCCTTATCTGTGAGAAATTTAGATGCCCCAACCTCCGGTGCCATAGCCAGTGTTCATCATTCTTGCTCAGATAGCATTGTTGTTGTCCTTCTTTGAATATGTATAAATTATTTTTGGAGTTCTTATGCCTTTTGATCATTGTTTTCTCTTGTTATCAAGATCATGAACACTAACATTTTGACCGAAAATATTACCTGTTCCTTGGATCCGCCATTAACTGACACTCAATTTAGATTATTGGTTTAACCATCAGCATAACATAACATTTCTGCTTTGACCTTATCTTTTAAAAGAATAGAACCTACCTTTTAATGAGTGCAGGCGGGTTGTCTATTTCAAATGAGACCTTCTTCGCCTTCTCCAGGCACTATTTGACTTTAATTTTTCTTTATCACTTTCATATGTTTTGAACATCCACTGTTGATGTACCATTGATTTTCTTGCCCTTCTGCATATAAGGCTATACCACATCTTTCTGGTTGTGGTTCTTTCATTCTCCATGTTTTGATATTTGAGGCTTGCTCCTTCTGAGTTGTCTGTCGAAACCTGCTTCTGCATTTAGAATCTTCATGACCAAAACTATTACAAATAGAACATTCTATTTCATTTTGAAGAGCAGAAAAGTTATTGTAGTTCCTTTTCATGATCCCAGTCATACTCCTTTGTTTTTGAGTTTCTCTAGTCATGATAGTTTTGTAGGCAACACACTGAGCTACTTTGTCTCCAAAGTTGTGACAAGAGAAACATTGGCCATTGAAGAAACTCCTGTGATTATCAACCTTGCGGACCGAATGATTGTAGTTGTCATTCATTCTTAATGCAAATTGAGAATTTACCTGTGGTCTGTTGTAGCTTTTGTTTATCCTTGAAGCAGATTGCCCCTGATTTACTTGGTGATCTCTGTTCATTCTTGAAGAAAAATGTCCCTAATTTACCTGGTGATCTCCATTAGGCCTTTGCTCACTCCTCCTTGCTGCATCAAGATAACTTTTGGAGGTGGATGGTTTCTGCGCTTGAGTTGCTTCTTCATTATATCCCAGACATGTTTTGATTAGAGGAGAAAGTTGCACTTTGATAATCTCATCTAACGTTTCAGATCCTTTAACAAATCTAAAATTAAGAGCTTTAGTTTTCTCAATCTCTTTTCTAAGTTCCAGAATTTCACATTCTAACTTTTCATGATGTTTTTCCTTTCAGCCAGTTGGAATTGCAGAGTATCAATAATCATATTTTTCTCTTCTAAACAAATTTTGAGTTTAGAAATCTCCTCATAAAGACCTTCTTCATCTATAGCATCCATGAAATCATCATCTTCAAAAGCCATTAAAAGTCTATAATTATTACCTTGTTCATCTTCATCACTATTTGAGAGTCCATCACTGTCTTCATGAGTGTAGTAGCTTCTCTTACTTACATTCTGCTTCTTGTTCCATCTAATAGGTTCCTTACCTTTTTCAAGCCTATCTTTATGAGGACACTTGGCAGCATAGTGACCGACTCTTCCACAAGCAAAGCATTTGAAGGGTAACTTACCTTTGAATCTTCCAACACCCTGTTGAAGGTTCTTGACAAAATTTGATTCTTCCTCTTCTTCTGACATATGTCCCGACTCATAGTAATCTCCATTGCCTGAAGCCTTGAATGCAGCTTCTCTCCTGTCTGATGTTCCTCCTTTCCTCATTTCGTAAGCGGTTAGAATTCCATGTAGCTGCGACATGGTAATTTTCTGTAGATTCTCCTTTTCTTCTATTGCAAAAACTTTTGATTCAAAATTAGGAGACAAAGATCTTAGAACCTTTTCAACCACAACAACCTCTTTTATTTCTTCACCCAAGTTTTTCATACAATTAACAATCTCATATATACGTAGGAAATAGTTAGCCACACTTTCATCATTGTACATTCTGAGATTTTCATACTGAATTCCGAGGGTTTGAAGTTTTGCTCGTTTTACCTGTTCATCTCCTTCATAGCTCAGAATCTTGTCCCATATTTCTTTTGCGGATTTATACTGCATAACTTTCACAAATTCTGATTGAGATAGGCATCCTAGAAGAGTATTGACTGCCTTTGCATTTGTTTCATATTTCTTCTTTTCTGCTGGATCTGTAGGAGTAGCTGATGGAAGTATACCCCGTTTCTATGATGTCCCAAACTTTTGTACCCAAAGATTGAAGATAGACAGTAACTCTTACCTTCCAATATACGAAGTTTGTCCCATCAAAAATCGGTGGCCTGATCGATGCTTCCCTCTCATAGTTTCTCGTGATGGTGGATCTTCCTTCAAGCGATCAAGCTCCTTCAGAAGGACCTGCTCTGATACCAATTGTTGGAAATAATACTAAGAGGGGGGGTGAATCAGTATTATCAAATTCTTTTCAATATGCCTTCCTTCTTTTATTGATCATTAACTTGTATATAATAAAGAGCATGAAACAAAAAAACAAATAGTCACACCAAAGAACACCAGATATAAGGTGGAAACCCAATGTGGGTGAAAACCACCTGCTGCAATATGTCTCTATCTTCTTTCAATTAGAAACTTCTTTTACAATGGTTTTGTACTGGTGCAGTCCTTTACCAGTACGCAGGTTGCTGCAACCTGCAGAGAGCTACAACTCTCTCTCGTTTTCCAGTCTTCTCCTGGAAGGGAGCTACAACCCCCTTTACTCTTTTACTTCTTTAAGGACCACGTTTCATTAATTTTCAAACTGGATCCATGAACATCAAATAACCATCAAGTACATGAAAATCACCCAATCTCCTTATACAATAAACCAATGAATTACCCACTCTTCAGAATGTAGAAAACAGAACAGAATACCAGAAATCTAAACCCAGAACACTGTTGCAATAGATAAAAGACAATCAACAATTGTTTCAAGATAAGACCGCAACTTCACCAACAGGGGCCTGCGTATATCCGCAGCTCTTCTGAGACAAAACTACGCAGATCCGCACTGGTTGTTCTTCTGCTCTGCGAACTTTTCTTCAGATCCGCACCTTCACTTCCGACTTACTGCGTAGACCCGAACTGTGCCTTCTTCTCACCTGCGTACCTCGCACTTCACGCTTGTCTGTGCTGCGTGCGCCCCGCACTATGCCTTCTCATGTACTGCATACCCCGCACTTCGCCTTTGACTGCGCTGCGTACCCATGCACAGCGCCTTTGACTGCGCTGCGTACCCACGCACTGCGCCTTCGGATCGCCTGCAGACTTCTGATTAGGGCCAAATTTTCAGTACACCAATGTGCCACAGTTAGTCAGATCCACAAATCTGATTATGCGCCCGAGAGATCATGACTTCATAGATTTACCTTCAAATTTACTTTTATTTAGATCAAGCATTTTACATTGACAACCCAATATTTCAGATCTTAAGATGTTCAATTGAAAAGATACCTTAGCCAAGTGATCTCCTTCCCTATTTATAGTCAAGCCCTTATTCACACCATGGGACAAAACCATCAATAACCAATACAAGGGATCCAAACCGGGGCTAAAATAGATCCTATACCACGGGCTAAAACCATAGCATCAGAAATGGCGGGCTAAATACCACGGGCCAAACATAAGAAACCCCACGTGAGCGCGCTTCACTGCCTTGAAGTGAGTGAACTGGGGTTCCGCACCTTCTGAACGGGTAACCTGCGGGTATGGCCGCACCTCCTGGACGGCGAACCTGCGGGTCCGCACCTTTTGAACCATTCACCTGCGAGCCTCTTAATTTCCATCATTTTGAGAGCCTGAACAGACCATTACCACTTGAGTGAGTTGTCATCAAGTACAACACCTGTATCATAGAGCCATACCAGAATCATAATGCCAACACTTACTATGTGCGGTTGATAGGCTACAGTTGCACCTTTGACTTTACTTTTGTGTAGTTGAGGCTTAGAGTAAGGGAAAACTCTCTTTTCTCAAATTAGAACTCTGTTGCAGACCAACAATATCATATATTTGTCTATTCATGCCCATAAATCATACTTCAATAGTAAATAATCTTCTATACATATAATGTGAATGATAATAGTACGGGTCATATGGAGAGATTAACCCTCTAAATTGGAAGCCACATTAGTCATCTTCATTCAAGTCATTAACCTGTCTATAATACTGTCATGCATCAACAGATTTGTTAGATCATAAATTCAGACCATATCACATATTTATCATGGTCATATCATGTTAGCATCATCTACTTCACCATAACATCAATCTTTCATCAAGAGTTAGTGTCTAAAAGTTAATAGGAGTATACTTCAAGAATCATGATCACAACATTACATAAATCAATCCATCAAGTCAGGGCATTCAATTTTGGCATACATAAAAACATAACCATGGTCAACAAAAGATCCTAAATATAATTCTCATCATGGCTACTATGTTTTTCACAAACATTATCAATAGTATCAAGATATCCAAAATTATAGGTGTTAGCCAAACATCAAGTATACCAATATATCAAAGATCAATATTTTATAGAATCAAGAAATTCATCATGTCTAAGAAGTAAGATACTTGTTCAATACCAAGTACACCATTTCGTCATAAAAACCATGAATCCAAATCATTTTCATGTGCATGAGCCATTTGAGAAGGAGACATTCTCATCATACCTTAAGGGTTACCTTTCCATCCAAAATTACAATTGAAACATAACATTGAAACAATATACGATGCAGTATTATTCAAATCCTTGCGCACCATTATTGGACATAAGCAGCTTGTAGCACTTTGTCATCTTTTCTATACCTTTTCCAGCACTAACTCTTCTCTTCCTACATTAGCCATGATCCTTAAGAAGTATCTACTTATCACAACTCATCGGAGGTTAGAAGCATCCAAATACTCAAATATAAGTGCAAGAAGTATAAGTAACAATCAGATCCATAAGTTTAAACAAAAGTAAAGTTATAAAGGAGCATCATAAATCGAAAAGTATATATCTTCAATGAGAGGTGATCATCTCCCTCTTGAACCAACCTTCAAGAGTCACCACTGTCCATTGTCCATATGGCAATGTTGCCTTCACTATTTCAACCAACTTTATCAAAAACCAAGCCTACCAGAGACTATCCCATCTAGGGATTTATTAAATTTGTCACAAGTGCTTGAGCATCTTCACATTGACCATGCTATGGTTTCTAGATTTCATATCTCAAATATTTGCCATATCCATTAAACCCAAATTGCCTAGAGTTTCCTTCAAACGCTAGAATTATTTTAGGTCTCCTCTATCCTTTCTTGCTTCTATCAATGGTGTCATCATAAGGGTGATCTTCATGACTTTTCTTCAGCCCAACTCTGATACCATGTTTTTTTTCTTAGGGCTATATTGTTCGTTGTTTTGATAATTGCATTTCTTCATTAACACATTAAATTCACCCCATAACATCATCACATTATTCATATTTACATCATTATTCAGCAACATATGAAACTATGTAGAAATAACAATATCATCATCAATAAATTTGAACATAAAGGAACAATAGAAAAAAAGCATTCACACATAGAGATAACAATATCTTCTTATTAGATTGTCATTGAATGATTTAGTAAAAGAGAGTACAATAATCCATATCTTCATCCATACAACTATCCAACAAAAATAAACTAAACAATTATCCATGAGATGAACCCAACCATGCCAATACTCAAAACTCTAATTCAGAAACCTGAAATTAATTGTCACTGTCTGCGGTCCACTGTCGAACACTGCGGTCAACAAGCGAAAATTCGAATAACTGAAAAACCAAACCCTAACTTCTGGTCGCATGGAGGACATGTGCAAGCAACAGAAATTCTCCAGTCACTCCCTTGAGCCAGTAAGCCAGCAACTGTGGTAAAAGTCAGCGTTTGGAAACCTTGTGACTGTGGCTCAAAAACCTTAGATGCCAGACACATGGAGGACTTGTTGTGCGTGCAAATGAAAAGCTCCATTCGCTTGGATGAGTCATCCAACAAGCGACTATAGCCGATATTCCTTTGTTTTGTACCTATGACTGAGACCTAAATCCTTAAAAAAAGATGCAAGCTTCGGACCCTACAATTTCACCTTCATGCAAACCCATTCCTCCGTGGATCTACCTCAGACCTATGTGAACCAAAAACAAGAAAGACAATAGAAGAATGTCTCATGATGACATTCAAATGAGGTTGAGGTCACTTGTATTTATAGCCTTCCAAAGGTGTCCAATTTGCTTTAGGGCCGACTTAATCAAATATGCACATGCGGGCTTATAATTCAAAAATACACGTGAACCCTTGTCCAAATTTGATGATCTTTAGGTCGATTTTGGTCCTCTCAAAAAGAAGAATTTAATGAAATCATTATCTCCATCAAATGAGTTGTCCAAAGTGGAATTTGTCCCTAGCTTCTTGTTTTAACAGTAGCACCTCTCAGTTCCCCTTATCCCTCGACATGTAAGGGTAACTAGAGGAGATCTTTTTACTTGTAGACAACAATTCTATAGATCATATCCATGACACTTGGATAGATATGCTTCCTACATTTGCGTAGGTTATTCACATTTGGTAATTATGCTTATGAGGCTTGAAATATATGATGTGCATTATTTCATTGCTTTATTCCAGGTCTTAATGTCATATGCACTTGTCATGAAAGGGTGATCATTGGTTGAGTTGGATAATAGATCATAACACTCTAATTTTATGTTATTTTCCTCATTTTGGCATGTTGGGTCTCATTTCTTAGATTTGTCACTTTTCAATTAAGAAGTAATATTGAGAGGCTTTATGAGGTGTAGCATGTTTATATCCCAATCCATATGAACATTTTCCATCTTTTCCAATTCTCTATTATCTTCTGCATGGTTGGTTGTCATATGTCACAAAAGGGTTCATGCTTCATAATCCCATGAGAAGAAGTATCTATGAGCTTAAAGTCAATGTAACTAAATAAATAACAAACAAAATGTAAAGCAAAATAATAATAAAACATATTTTAAAAAAAAGGAAAAAGAAAAGTTGAAAGCCAAACAGGAAAACTTGAACAATACCCACTCACTCATTGTGAGGTCATTACATAAGCGATGTGAAATGAAATACATATCTTTAAAAAGGGACCAAATGAAATTAAAGAAAAAGAACAAAAGAAAGGCAAGTAAAGGAGTAGCAAGAAACAATGCAAAAGATAGGGTCACGTGATGGTACAATGCAACTCATGAAGTTACTTAACAAACCATACCATCTATCACTACACATACTCCTCAATTACTTTTCTTGGGAACTACTTCTCTTCTTGGTTGTTGACACATGTAATAGGGTTGACCATGTCCCCATCATATCTTAACTTGGTAAATGATATAAATACTATGAATGATCTTGAAGTTAGAATATGAGACATAATGTTTCTCTACCTAATGGAATTTACATTCGACATTCTCACTTTTTATATTGCATTGGCATTATAGCTTGAGATTCATGATTGCATTGTGATATGTGACACATGCCTCAAGATTGGCGACTTGATGCTTAAGTCCCTTGAGCCTTTCTTTGAATGTACTTTTGCATGGATTGTTGACATGAATTGCATAAAGCATTGCACTTCTTGAGGACATTAAGGAGGTCATTTATTTGGTTAACGCAACCGACCCACATTTGGAGGAGGTCATTGGGATTTTCTAAAGAGGTGTTACACCTTTTGATTGTAACATTGCACCCTTTAGAGGGAGTGTTTCACCTTGGAGAATTTTTTATGCCTCTTTACACCCCTTTCGAGTGAGTTGTCCACTTTGGGAGCCCATGCATGCCACTCGTTGGACTTACTTCATGCTTTTGAGAGGACAATTTGGAATTTGAGGAGACTTCACTTGACTTGGGGAGAATATTCGGGGTCTTCTCACTCATTCACTCATATATCATGGATATTTTATGTATTTTTGGCCATATATCTAGGGTTTGTAAAGAAATAATTCTATTTTATATTCTTTGGGATTAAAAGCTAGGAGAATATTATTTTTATAATGAAAGGACTGTTAGATCTCTTCATATAAATAGAGAAGCACCTCCGATTTGTAACTCCTTTCTAGAACTTGTGGAGAACACTACTTGTCTATGATTATGATCTATTTTCCATGGATGGATAACTAGAGCACTCTCTTAAGGATGATTATGAATGCTTTACAATTTTATAAATGTCACTAGATTAAGGATTTTTGTGGATGAGCCAATTTAATATAAGTTGTCGCTTTTAATCCTTGTGGACTTTATTAATGAACGATTGTAAGTGTGGTTGTGCTTCTCTAGTGGTGGTGATGTGCCATCTTTTCTCTTTTCTTCAGTGAGTCCTTTCTTGAAAGCCTTTGGAAGACTACTAATGGAGTATCTTCCCCTTGAATTATCTTGAAGCTTGTAAGGCACTAGGTGGATTTGTTGGGGTTTGTAGTAGACAAACCTAAATATCACCTTAGTTTCACTCACACTAGCTCAAGCGGAGCTTTGGTTAACTCTCTATGCCCAAAAAAATCTAGTAGGCACAGCCTTTTCTTATCTAGTCAATCTTAAACACAGTTCCAAATTTTACTTTTGTTTTAGGGTAAAGCTAGGGTTTTAATAACCTATACTCAAATTTTCAGCCATCAAAACTCTGCACATCTAGAGTTTTCTTTTATTGTTTTTGACCTAGATTTGATTTTTTCGGAAAAACAGCCCGGTTGGATTTTATTGCAGCATTTTTAGAGTTGGATAACTCACTTTATCAGCTATTATATGCTGTAAAAATTCCGGAATTAGCAGGTTACTTCACCTGGTTTTATTCATTATTTTAACCCTATAATTCACTTGTTTACTATATATTTAAGTGGCTTGAACACTCTGCTGTTATAACTTGTTTATTGCTGTAATTTAATTAACTTTTGTGCAAGTTTTATAAGCAGTTTTCACACCTGTACTGTTTTGCAGGATATTTTTCACTTAGAAATCACATAACAAACCCTTTAAAAGCAGCTATAGAAGTAAATATCTTGAATCTAAAAATTTACTTTGAATAACCACCTAACCCATAACTTATATATTATAATCATTTGGTGGTGATTTGGGTAGTGACATAGGTGACCTTAGACAAGACTTGTCTTGCCTTAAAAACCCCAAGTGCCACTAAGAAAGGCCCCTTCACGCTGAGCTTATTTTGCACGAAAAGGGGAGAAGTTGTTGTCCATGTGACAATGGCAGCGCTTCCATGTTCCACTTGTCTTTGCACCATGTGAAGGCTTTGCACTGAAATAAAAGACTGTGATAACAGTTCCCTCAAGGTTGCATTTGTGTTCAGGAGCTTCATCACTTGAGCTTCTTCTTGGGCAGTGTTACCCACCACCTATGGGTAGTGTGTATTGGAGAAAAAAATTCCCCTAGATGGTCCTCAGTCGGCAGCCAACAACCCCCAGATAGCTTGATGTGTCATTTTCTCCACCCCCTGAGTTAACCATGTGGTTCCTCGCCCATCTGTTATGAATGTATGTTTGAAGGTGGGCCTCCCAACCCCAAAGGTATGGTTTTTCATTGGTATAGTTGAGTAGTTTTCCTTACTTATCATGGTCACTTTTGGGCATGAATTGGTGGGGAAATTCAACAGAAAGAGTGGGTTAGGTTTGTAATCTTGTCTCCATTGCTCGGTTTCATGGTTACCCTTGTATCATAGTCTCGTAGGATTTCCTCTACTGGCCATTAGCTCTAGGGTTGGCACTACATGGGAAATTTTGATTTTCGTTACGTGGTCTTGCTTCCCGACACCACTTGCATTGCTCCCTTTCCACTCATTTGAGCCTCATTCATCTATTTTCCCATCCAGGTCCACATGTGTCCACTAAGTCCATAAAGGGTTAGCCTTCCCTTGCCCACAGCTTGGGTCAGGCCTAGAATGATGCCCGAAGGTTGATGCAGCTAAGAAGAAAATAAGAAGCATAATTTCGCCACTCCCAACAAGAAATGTACCACAAAATGCAAAAGATGGTCGGGGTACACAAATTTAGCACATGGGAAAAAGTCAAACATGAGCTCTACCCCTTATCCATGGCCATCACCCTAGTTCCTATGGGCCCCAGATGAGCCCCCTCTATCATTAAGGAACCCATGATTCTCCTAACCCCTGGTGGGTAATGAACCGCCCCACCTTAAGGGGGTATCCACTACTATATATTACACATCATGTTCTCATCCCCTGGGGCCCCAAGCAATTATGAAGAAAAATCAATAAAAGGCAAAAGGAATATGAAAAAGGGTGGAAAAACAAATATCGGGGTAGCTCATGTACAACGATTTGCTCCCTCCTGTTGAAAAGTGTAACTAGGTTTGGTCTTCATAATGACGTGTAATTATTATTTTATGTAATTGATGAAAAGAAGAAAAATAGAATTATTATTGTAATGCTTGTCTTAGGGGTTTCATGAGCAAGGAATTTTATTTTAGTGGTGGCTCCCATTGTGAGTCTTTAAGATTAAGCCATGTAGTCATAAAAGTCAAATTGAGTCTATCTCATGTAAGAAGGACCCTTCTTGGGCACGTTACATTTTATATGAGTCATTTAATAGGTATGAAAATCCTTCCAAGACAAGCACAAGACCTCTCCTTTATGTTGGCTACAAGATAGAATTAATTATCTCCTCCAATAGACATGTCGACTCACCCTCTTCATGTCAACTAATTTGAGGGGGAAATCACTATATATAAGCAGCTTGGCCTCAGTTCAGATCTCCGAAAATTTCAGAGAAGTACACGTCTACAGTTTGAGGTGTGAAATGGTAAAAGGAAGAGCCTCCCAACCAGTGAAGTAACTAAAGAGGAGAGCGAAGTTCTTAAGGGTTTTTTTGGGACTGTTTTTAGGACAGAAAAACTTCTATACGTGAAGTCGGTTGCAGTGGTAAAGGAGAAGTATGTTGTAGCGATGAAGGAGAAGTTTTTTGCAACAGTGAAGGCCGAAGTTAACTCTGTTGCGATGAAGTTGAGAAGTGCAGTTCTCCTAAGAAGCCGAAGTGGAAGAAGGGCTAGTCAAGGAGGCCGAAGTGGTCTAAAGCAAAAAGAAACCAAGGTTGAACAAGAAGCCAAGAAGGAAGAAGGAGATGAAGGATGATTATCATTGACTAAGGTTCTTGTGTCTTGGTCTTGGAGTGGCAAATAGGTCAATGGTCTTGGTCTTGGTATTCATCAATTAGAATCTCTATAAGAAGAATAATTTGTTCGGATTTTCCTCTCAAAGAGTGAGAAGTTTTGGCCTTGGCTGATAGCCTATATTCTGTGTCTCTTGTCTCTTTATGGTTTATGCATTGGTAGTTGTTTGATGAAGAACACTAATAACCTAAGTAAAAGAAGATCATAATCTAAAAAAGTAAAAATCACTCACAAGTAGTCAATAATAGAAGAGAAACCATTAATCTTTATGCCCTATATTTGTCAACACCTCCCACATTCACAGACACAAGTGTGGGCTTCCCTCATTATAGCTACCCCTCTCAAAGAGTGAGAAGTTTTGGCCTTGGCTGATAGCCTATATTCTGTGTCTCTTGTCTCTTTATGGTTTATGCATTGGTAGTTGTTTGATGAAGAACACTAATAACCTAAGTAAAAGAAGATCATAATCTAAAAAAGTAAAAATCACTCACAAGTAGTCAATAATAGAAGAGAAACCATTAATCTTTATGCCCTATATTTGTCAACACCTCCCACATTCACATACACAAGTGTGGGCTTCCCTCATTATAGCTACCCATGAACCTTGACATGTGGTCCAGATGATTCCTCTCATCCCCACTCCATTCCATTATTATATCATTAGACACCTACTTCTTCAAGGATGTATCATGGACATGCCACCCACTTTAGAAGTTGAACCCACCTGATAAGGTCCTTGGTTAACCCCCTATTGAGCTTGGAGACACTTGTACATGCCAAAGCCTACTATGGAAGGGCATGCCACCATGAAGTGCCCCATTTACCCCATGACTTGTAAGCATTATTACTTTATTATTTTAATGATTTGTTGTATTGGAGGGCAAGGGGACGCATTAAATCTTATGCACAATTGCAAGTGGGTCTTCATTTAGGGCTTGGTTTCCCTATATGGGGTCCAAGCCCTCCAAAGGGCCACATTGGCATTTGTAGGGTGAGCATTGAGAGCCATGGGCTTCCACCATAGTAAATATTACTTCATGGATCCCTAGCAATGTTCATTGATTGCATGTGTTCCACCTTTTGGATGAAGATGATGCACCTGGTCTACCTTGCCCGACATGCTCCACAGTTGCACCATACACTTGGAAGATGTCTCCCGCTGCAGAGGGAGGGCTTATGTCATTACTCCAACCCTTACAGAGGGTCTACAGACATATTTGATCCATTTGGAGACCCATGAGGATGTCCTTGTGCCCCCACACCCACTTAAGAGCACCACTTGGGAGCACCATGGATTCTTGATTGGAAAACAAGGGGCCCCCCCTTTGTCCACTATGTTTTGAATCCATTTTTACATCATGGCACCGCTTGGACTTCATTAGGCTTCCTCAAAGGCCCAACAACTCACTTTGTTGATCATTCGACCCTTTTGAGAAGCTTATCTTTACATTATTGAGTTATTTGGTGGGCTTGTCACCAAAAGCTTTGTTATTATGCACATTATTTTATTTTAGGGGCTAAATTAGGCCTGATTAGCTAAATCGAATTCAATAGGAAGTGTATAAATGCAAACATGATGAATTATTTTGATCATCATGGGCTTATCACCAAAAGCTTTGTTATTATGCACATTATTTTATTTGAGAGGCTAAATTAGGCCTAATTAGCTAAATCGAATTCAATAGGAAGTGCATAAATACAAACATGATGAATCATTTTGATCATCATCACTTGGATTGGATCATTCTCTCTTGTGAGATTTTCGCTATTCTTTTTGGAGGACAAAATTGGATGAATGGATGAATATTGATGTTTGGATATCTTCATTTTTGTCTTGGAGCTTCACTATTGGCATATAATGATGATTGGATATACTTTTTTTTACAAGTACTCTTTTAATGTTATTTTGTCATTTTCTTATGTCACATGCATGTCGCTGGGGATTTTCGCTATACTAAGCTGAAATTTATTGTTTTTTTTATGTGAAATTGTGAAAATTTGCCTTTTTATAGTGTTGCATCATGTCATGGGCCGTGTATGAATAAGTGAATATTCCTAGAGATATTTTGTCAAAATTTTCTCTCGATAAGTCATCAGATATTGCATATCGAAATGTAAAGACCTGTAAGCAATTGTACCATGCCATAATTGCCATGCGAAATTGTTTTAAAGGCCTCCTTGACTAAGTAAATTCATTCCAAGCATTGAAACATCCTTGACCCCATTTCTTCCAAAGGATTAGGCACTAATCCTCCATAGGTGATCACCTAAAAGCGTATTTTTCTCACCCTTTTGTCTTTCTTTCTAAGCCTAGCCTCCATAGGTGACCTAGGGCATCAGTTTTCTCGCAACTCACCCATCAAAAAAATTTGATCTCTTGCCCTCTATTGTGTTGTTGTATCTCCTAGGAGCCCTCCAAATTTGAGGCAATTATAACGGTGGGATCTTGAGATAATCTAAGCACTAGATTTGAGATCAATTTTTTCCCTTGGTTTCCCGTGGTTAGTTAACTCATTGGGATCACTGCATCAAAATTAGTGAAAATTTCCCCTTTGATCCCCTTCTTCCCCTCAATTAGGTCAAGAACACCCTACCCCCTTGACCTAATTATGGGTCTACTTGGTCCCACGTGGTCCCACAACTTACTAAAGATAATTTCACAAAGACCATTTGGAAACCAAGTTTTCACAAGAGTTTCTAGGACTAGGTTTGTTAAAATTGGCAACTAGGGCCAAACTCCATGTGGGTCATCTTATTCATGGCTGATAATATGTTTATTAGATTCCTCTTGTCGAGAGGTGTAGGTTTGATCTAAAGATCATCCAATTCCAATAAGTATTTATGGAGATATGAATTTATTTTGATTATGGAATTATTATCAAGCCAACCAGCAACTCATGTAGGCTCAGAAGCCCAACAGACGCATCTATTCATCATCAACATTTGTGTATAAATACAGGAGGTCTTTTCCTCATTTTCACTCACTCAACTCATCACATCTCTCTCTCTCCTGTGCAGAAAAGAGGCTCTTCTCTCCTACGCATAAAGAGATTCTTCTCTCACCTGTGTGGAAGGAAGGCGCAGAATTTAGGGCTGCAACTACAGATTATAAGTTTGACCAGCATTGACCATCAAACTCCCTCCTCAAAACCGCGTTGTAGGTGAATCTGGATCTCCTCTGAAGGCCGCATTTTTTGGTGAAGGAATCAAGCCGATCCGACGATTGGTTTGCAAGATATTGTCTACCCTAGTTTAGGGTTGATCTAGGGTTTGTTGCTACTGATATAAATCAGAGTTATGTATTATTTCTCTCTATTGAATTATTGAAGATAAAAGAAGATTTGATCAAAGGGTTTCCCCATATTGGGGTTTGTCCCTGGCTAGCCGCCACATCTTGTGTCCTTGTCTTGATTTGTTTTCTGTCGATCGTTTAATGTTCTATCTGCACTTTACTTTATGTACATGTGATTGCTAATATGTGGATAATAATAAGAATTATAAGTAAACTGCTCTAAGCATAGAACATACCATAACTTAACATGGTATGAGCTGAGGTGAAGACAAAGCCCAAGCAAGAGCAAGAGCAATCACCGAAGAGAAGATTGGCAAGGTTATCTTAAAAGAACTATGGGGTCCTCAACACTCTTCCCTGCCGAAGACAAGCTCTGTGAGAAGTCTGACTATCATGGATGGAAGATGTCTCTCGATCTAACCTTAGAAGATCAAGGAGTGTTGGACCATGTGAGAGGCAATATTGTTGAGCGTCCATCAAATGCACCCACAGCTGCCAAGAACAAATGGAAAACCGGTGAAGTCAAAACAAAGAAGATCATCTGGGACTCTATCGACAAGTGTTTGGTGGCCTACATCTTCGACCTGAACACCTCCAAAGAAATCTACGATAGATTGGTGAGTTTATTTAAAGTTAATGATGCAAACCATGTTTTGTTTCTTAGAAATAAGCTTAAAGAAATTAAGAAGGGCAAAGATGAGAGCATGCAAGCATATTTCTTAAGAATCACCAAGATCAAGAACGATCTCCTATCTATTGGAGAAATTATCTCTTATAGGGAAATGGCACTCTCAACCCTTGGAGGATTACCACCCGAATGGTATGTGTTCAGGACTACTCTTCTCAACAATAACGTAATTCCTGGTTTCGAGGAATTAATGGCAAGATGCATTCAAGAAGAAACAAGGGTAGAAGAGCATGCAATGCCCATGCCTAAAGGTCCTCCTACTGCTTTTTCTTCTCATGCTAAGAAAATAAATAATTCCGGCACTACATCAAAAAGAAAGGTTGGACCTAAAGGTGGAAGAAAAGGACGATGTTACATTTGCGATAAAACAGGTTATGCAAGGGAATGCCCTGATAGAAGGAACTCTCATCAGGACGACGATCAAAATCACTCTCATGGCAATCAAAGGAATGGCAAATCGAATAGCAAAGGTAAAAGGAGTGTTGGGAATCAAGGAAGAGGACAACCATCCAAGAAGGCAAGAAATTCCAGGTATGAATCTAACACTGTTGACAATAAGCAAGATGAATATTATCTACCAGTTGCTCTATCTACCTCTGCTCCTCCAAACTCGCTGGGAAATTGGCTTATTGATAGTGGTGCCTCAAGGCACTTCACTGGTTACAAAGAAGTTCTCCATAATTTGATAGAGGAAGAAACCAACCTGGAAATTGTCCTTGGAGATCATATGAAATATCCCGTGAAAGGTGTAGGCAATGTCTCTCTTAAATTGAATCAAGATAATACAATCCACCTACAGGATGTATTATATGTACCTGATCTCAAAAAGAACCTGGTGTCCATTTCAACCATGGAAGTCAAAGGCTACAAGGTGGCTTTCAGCGATTACAAGGTACATGCATGGAAAAACAATGTTAAAGATGCTTTCACTCTTGGGTTTCGAGTTGATTCATTATATCAGGTCGGAGGAAGTCCGCTAGGTGTCATGTCTTGTGACACTTCTCTTCAGTCCGAACTATGGCATCGGAGGTTTGCTCACCTTCACTATAAAGCTCTACCTGATGTAACTGGGATGCCCGAGTTCATATTAGAGCAAGAAGATGTATGTCCCGGATGTGCTGAAGGAAAGCTGAAAAGGGGACCATTCCCCTCAAGCCAAAGCAAGACCTCCAATATATTGCAGTTAGTTCACTCAAACATATATAAGGCTAGCATTAAAACGGAAACTACTACACCATACACTCTCGAGCAGAATGGTGTGGCGGAAAGAAAGAATCATACGATCGTGGACATTATTCGTGCTATGCTTCAAGATCAAAGATTTCCGAAGTTTCTATGGACCAAAGCTACTAACACTGTTGTAGATGAGACAGTCCCTGATATGAAAGAACCCATGGATCCTATTGATCCTCCTCCACATCAGTCTTTCTCTTCTAGGAAGAGGCCTTCATGGCTTGGGGGGACACTTGATGATGCTAAAGGACACGCTGCACCATAGTAGTACCGATGGACACATCGTTGTATCTACCATAATCCCTATGCTAGGATGACCCTCATTGATCTGGGATCAATGATACTAGTCTGGGACCAGTGGTAGGAGTTGTACCCACTATGACACTAACTTCGGGTCAATTGAGGACTGGTCTGGGACCAATGGTACACACTCTGAGACTGACTTTAAGTCAGTGGAGGATGGTATAATACATCCTTGTGACCTTCATTGATCTGGGATCAATGACACTGGTCTGGGACCAGTGGTAGGAGTTGTACCCACTATGACACTGACTTCGGGTCAGTTGAGGACTGGTCTGGGACCAATGGTACACACTCTTTAGACTGACTTTGAGTCAGTGGAGGATGGTATAATACATCCTCGTGACCTTCATTGATCTGGGATCAATAATACTGGTCTGGGACCAGTGGTAGGAGTTGTACCCACTATGACACCGACTTCGGGTCAGTGGAGGATTGGTCTCGGACCAGTGGTACACACTCTGAGACTGACTTTGAGTTAGAGGATGGTATAATACATCCTCGTGACCTTCATTGATCTGGAATCAATGATACTGGTATGGGACTAGTGGTAGGAGTTGTACCCATTATGACACTGACTTCGATTCAGTTGAAGACTGGTCTGGGAGCAGTGATATACACTCTGAGACTAACTTTGAGTCAGTGGAGGATGGTATGAGACATCCTCGATCATTTCTTCTTCTTCATAATTCGGACAAAGTAGAGCAGAGCAACGCAGAACAGAACAGAGCAGCGCAGGCAGAATAGAGCAGGGCAAAGCAAGGGTCAAGATGTACAGGGCAGTGCATTTGATGGATGAATAGTAGTGACCGACAAACGAATTACAGATGGATTTCTCCCTAGTTGAGAGGGAGTGTTAAAATTGGCAACTAGGGCCAAACTTCATGTGGGTCATCTTATTCATGGCTGATAATATGTTTATTAGATTCCTCTCGACGAGAAGTGTAGGACTGATCTAAGGATCATCTGATTCCGATTAGTATTTATGGAATTATTAGCAAGCCGACCAAAAACTCATGTAGGCTCAAAAACCCAACAAACGCATCTATTCATCATCAACATTTGTGTATAAATACAGGAGGTCTTTTCCTCATTTTCACTCACTCAACTCATCACATCTCTCTCTCTCTCCTGCGCAGAAAAGAGGCTCTTCTCTCTTACGTAGAAAGAGGCTCTTCTCTCACATGTGTGGAAGGAAGGTGCAGATTTTAGGGCTGCAACTATAGATCAGAAGTTTGACCAACGTTGACCATCAAACTCCCTCCTCAGAACTGTGTTGTAGGTGAATCTAGATCTCCTCTGAAGGCTGCATTTTTTGGTGAAGGAATCAAGCCGATCCGATGGTCGGTTTGCAAGATATTGTCTGCCCTAGTTTAAAGTTGATCTAGGGTTTGTTGCTGCTGATATAAATCAGATTTATGTACTATTTCTCTCTATTGAATTATTGAAGATAAAAGAAGATTTGATCAAAGGGTTTCCCCATATTGGGGTTTGTCCCTGGCTAGCCGCCACATCTTGTGTCTCGTCTTGGCTTGTTTTCTGTCGATCGCTTAATGTTCTATCTGCGTTTTACTTTATGTACATGTGATTGCTAATCTGTGGATAATAATAAGAAAGATAAGTAAACTTCTCTAAGCATAGAACATACCATAACTTAACAAGGTCCCTCTTTTACGAGTATTATTTGCAAACCCTAGCCCTTCAAATCCCCTTGGCCCTTCTTAGAGAACTTTACACTTGCTTCTCAAACAAGTAAACCATGCAATTGAGTCTCTCTTGTGAACATCATACAGATCACTCCTTATCCCTTCATTGATTCATCCATCTAGTGATTCCCTTCATACCAAGTCTCCTCCCATCAATGAAAGTTCGTAAAGAGCAATGAACCTTCGTTGAGGTGACAATGGGCTATCGCTCCATTGTTGCCCTTGACCTAATAGTTGCCCTTTTAAGATACCCTCCTAGGACACCCACTAGTTTGAGCAGTAACAGGTAGTGAGATACACCAATACCATAAGTGGACTAGACTGACCCCACATGGATCCCACACATGTGGCTCCTTGAGTGAAAGAACACAAAACCAATAAACTTCAAAATATTAAAATACATCCCTTCAGAAATTTAATAGCAAATGACAAAGTAAATAAATAGATCAAGAGTATGCCAACTCATCCTAACAAGGCTAGAATGTCTAGTATCTACTTGCAACAACTATAACATGGTCCTAGTTTCCCGGCAGTAAGGTATACAAATAAACAATAACAACATATCATGTAAGACACCTCCCAAGGGAAATTAAGCTGCTCACACCTATTTACCAATGGAATCAAACAATAAAGCCCTGGATTTTAAATATGCAAACATACATATTTAGATCACAAGCACCAAAAGAACCCAAATGACAAAGTAGATCAACTTCCCTGCAATTATATTGTGGGAACTTCACAACTGATGCCCAATCATAGGAATCAGATTTAGCCTGCATCTACAAAAGATGGAGAAAATGAAACGAGACTTTAGACTGCTCATCTTGTTTCCAACTTGAAACAACATTGATATGTTTCTCTAAGAAAGTAGCAAAGCTTTTTCTGGATGAATAATCAAAAGACAGACCAGCACCATTTCAAAAATTCTTATATGGCTAAACCATTTAACTTTGTTCTATTGAATAGTGTAACCAAGAATAAGATGGGCAATTTAAAGAATGTTAAATGATGAATATACCATATAGCAGAGTATATAATCCAAAGAAGCTGTTGCTTGAAATATATTGCAGAGACAGTGGATAGCAATAACGACTATTTATATACATTCAAATGCATTAAGAAATACAAGACACAAAAACGTGGATGACTAATGGAGCTAATCAAGCAAGCATCTAGCCTGACACATTGGTCAATTGTAAGTCCTAGAATATCATAACAAATCATTATATATAACTGTTTTGTCCCATCTCCATGTAGTTTACATCATAACAATGTTATCACAATACTTCATATCATTCTGAATCTAAGCACACATACCATAACGTTAAAAATACATACCATGATCTCACACCAAATACTTAAGTCTTCACTGTACTGATCATGCCATGAGATAGTTTTTGAAAAAGAGAACTACTCTTCTGTTGTATGTCTAGTTCTTTGATTACCATGCCCTCACTATGGTAATTGTGTATGCCACTGTAGTCTTAGAATATGTGCAGATAGCAACCCGTCCAAACATCAAAGTGTTAATCATACTTTCCTGAATAAAATACGTTCTAATTTAAATCATGACATGATCAATTGTCTAACGGTAACCAGCCAAGAATGATTTGCCTCTTAGAAAAACCAGATGGTGTAGGTCAATTTATTGACCAACACTGGAACACTAAATCACAGTACTACTGACAGTCAGCATTGTATCAGAAACATGCTCAAGTGTAGCAGGTATTCCATCTGGTTACTTCCATAATCAGGCTCTCAAATGCACAAGGATCTGACCAAAGCTGCCAAGATATTTTTACATCAAACATCATCATCCCAAAAGAAACCTGAAACGGGGTGCTTTCTGATATGATAACATTGGAAAACAAAAATAAATCCGCAAGCTTTAGTTCAGCTTCCTCCCCTCCCAGTACCATAAGTTTCACTTTCCTTGAACTGAAGTAAAATTCTCTCATACTCCAGTGTTATAATTATATGAAACATGATACTGAAACAAATGAGAGCCCAACCAAACTGATGTCAAACTTTCATTGGATCACAGCAGTTATCTGCTGCAACCCATTTGATGCTATATCCCATACCTTGCCCACTCTCTACTTCACCACTTCCATCTGAAAGAGGACTGAAACCCAATAAATGGAAATGTGAAAGATAACCTCCATTCCCTTGATTATAGCTGTAACCTGTTCCATCAGGGCATGATTCTGACATGCTTGTAACTTCTGATCCTGACAGACCTGAATTACCATGTACCTCTGAAGAATTCATATTTCTATTTTCAGACTGCACAGCTTCAGTGCTTGATGAACTAACAGTCTGTGCATGTTGTCCATCTGTTAATTTCCCATCGTCAGTATTAACCTTTTTTGTCTCCAACAATTTTGTATTTAGGAAGCGACCACCACATCCCCTTGCTCTTCGCATTGCATGAAGATGACGAGATTCATGGAGATAAGGCTGAAGAGCAGACATCATAGAATGAGAAAAATACATTTAAAGACAGAAAACATGCCAGCATATCAATAACTAAATATGTTGAAATGGTTACTTCATAAGATGAAATCAATACAATTTGGCTAGCCAAAAGAGGATGAGAGAAAGTGCATTTGAACTAGCGTTGTGAAGGAGCAGGGATTCTGACACCGGGGAGTGGTCCTTCCCCAAAAAATCTAGGGAACGATGCCAACCTGGGAGCATTCTGTAGATATGATTATTAGAATGTGTGTGTGGGGGGAACGATGCCAACCCGGGAGCATTCTGTAGATATGATTATTAGAATGTGTGTGTGGGGGGGTCCTAGGAGTGGTCCTGCGAGCAACCGGGAGTGAGAGACCTTAAAACACTCCAATGCAACACTGTTTTGAACAAACATGTTAGGTATTTGAGAAACAATCATAAACACAACTGTTCCTTACCTTCCTTGCTTTGATGAGCTTATTTCCTAATTCCGCTTTGGCTCGTGATTGTCGACGTCGCAAAATTCCACGGTATTGTTTAGCATTGACGTAGACAGGTTCATCTTCAATCACATCAGATGGCAGAGGCATGCGACCCTGATGGAACCCAAGTATTTGAGGATGATTCTGTAATGATAAGTCAAGACTGTTGGTTAACACAAACAAACTACATATATTAAACTACAAAGATAACTTTTAGATTAAGAGCTGAGGCACCTATTAGTTCTTGAATGTACAATATATCTATAATAATGATTTGGTTATAGTAGAAGTGATCACATTATAAACCTTTTTATGTAATCATTAAAATAACTTTTTGCAATGGAATTTAGAGCAAGCTTTAATAGCCTTTGCACTATATCTATCATGATTCCAGTAAAGAAAAAAAGCAGGATTATCATCGGACAAAATTAACCGCCAAATATTTGAGCTCATTCTCTGGGGAATACATTTCATATTAAGAAAATACCAAATATGCACTAATCATGGTAATAGGAAATACATGTTATATCAAGGACTGTATCAAACTGAATCATTGTGAAAATCTGCAATTGTCAACGTCCGGATGCCAAAGATGATAGAAACAAACTACTGATCTCAAAATTAATACCATGATCTCAGGAAGTTCAATCATTGGTGCTAACGAGGATAGGCCAAGGGCCACCATAACAATTTAGCATTCAGCAACAGAAGAATCAGATGTTCCATGACAAAATAAAACAATTTGAGATACAGCAGCATTTCATCAGAGAGGTATAAGATGGTGAAATCAAACTCAGATACTGTTTCACACATGATCATAGTTGACATCTTCACCAAGCCTCTAGGAAGGGATAAATTTAGAAAGTTCAAAGATATGCTGTGTTGGAAACTCGGGAGGCTTCACGATTAGTTTAGATTTTCCTTTCAATGATGCTTGTGAAATTAGTTGGCTTCTTATATATTTTTATTATTTGGATTCTTTCATCAAACAATTATCATAACATGAACATAAATATCACAGCAACAAAATAGCACATGATATAAGCCCCAAGCCAGGGCAAAACCCCTCCAAGGAGAAAACCTGAAAAATTCT
Source organism: Pinus taeda (assembly GCA_000404065.3). NCBI lineage: Eukaryota > Viridiplantae > Streptophyta > Pinopsida > Pinales > Pinaceae > Pinus > Pinus taeda. The sequence continues at coordinate 114,056 of APFE030102177.1, read as the reverse complement.
CTTCTTATAGAGTCAGTTCAAATGAGATATCCAAGACCCATAACCACAGAAAATTTCCACCTCTAGATGCCAAGTAAAGTCTTTCTTCTTTCCACGTGCTCCATCAGCAAGAGACCAACAAAAAGAGATGTACCAAGGCAGAACTTCCACAATTTCTAGCTCAAAAAGAAATCCTCTTTCAGACTTCAGCCCTTCACTTCTCTGCCCTCTCTATGATATTTCAGATCACAATCCATCAAGTGTGTATCCAAATGAGCTCCATCTTCCCTCTATTTATATAGTTCAGAGGGGTGTGAATAGACATGTCCACTGGGGCATGGCCGACTTGACATGTAGGCTTACTTGGTACCTAGAGGGGTTTCTGACCCAAAATTACATATTTAAAAATTCTTTTTCCTTTTTCTTTACAATAGGTCCAAATAGGACTTTGACTTTTTTGACTCAAACCTAGAAGCATGAACAACATGCTTGCCTAAAAAAAATATATATATATATTTTTCTTTTCATTTGCTTTTTACATAAAATGCATAATGGAACAAACTATGAAGACCGAAACTAGTTACATTCACCAACACTCCCTCTTAACAAGGGAAGTATTCATAAATGTACACTCGGTACAAGGATACTCTCAAACTGAAATATTCTCAAAAGAAGGGTCAAATTGATAAGCCACCTTTAAGCATCAACATTATAACCAGCATTGTCAACATAGCAAGGCCTTGACTAACAATCTCTAGCTTTCCACTAGATCAGAGCGCAATGATGGGAGGCTTTACATGAGACACCAGACTACCTCTTAAGGGACATAACCCATTCAAATGTTCACTAGGTATGTCCTCTTAGGACTATTCTTGTCCTGGATTCCCACTCCTCAACGAATATCGGTCCTCTTCGACCACTCTTATCTTGAATACTTATCCAATCCTCAAAGAGTGTCGGTCCAAAAGGCTACTTCCTATCTTGGATTCCCAACCCTCAAGGAATACTAGTCTCACATGCTTATCCAACCCTCTGGACCCCATTCTCCCTCCATGGCCTTCGCTAGACGTACGTCTATTAGTCCTGGCCTAGTGCATGACTCATGAAGGATAGAATATAATGTACATCACCACTTCCTCTCAACCAAGGAGGAGATCTTCATTTCCTCTCAATCAGGGAATAAACCTTGCTCCTTTATCATTTAGGAGACTTCTTACTCCCTCTCAAACATAAAGGGGATTCCTTACTTCCTTTCAATCAGGAAGTCATAACCACAAGAAGTTATTTTATTGTGTCTGCATCAATACATCAGATACTAGTTCTTCATGGAGATCTTCGAGTAGTTACATGGCTCCTCCTTTCCCTTTGTATCTCAATATGTAGAGTTTTTATTTTTCTGGAGCCAATCTGTGACAGGGTCCAGGCCATCAAACTTTCATATCACTTTCTTCTAGTCATCATCAACAAAGGCATTATATTGTGCCAATCGAAGTAGAGCTAACCGTAGCTCCCTTTAATCATGAAAGTGATCTTCATCGTCATTCAAACACACACATCGGGTTATCTTCTTGTACTGCTATCTTTCAATCCCAAGATGATGTAGACATCTTGATCACATAATCCTTCAAGGATTACCAAATCCACTCAATCCATGAATTCATTGAATTGATTCCAAGAACAAACAGTTGTAGATACACTTGCCTCAACTACCATTATGCATTTCTGCAACTTTTTTCCAGGTAGCAAAACCATATACCAACCAGATAACCAATGTTGATTTAAGGTAGCATCGGATGTGCTCTAGCCACGAAAATTGGTGGAGAGGCTAAGGCACATGAGATCTCCAATACCCAGAAAGGGTTTGGGCAAATTCTAAACAATTTGGGAGATATTAAATAAAGTCCCTAAGTCTAAACTTAGGGAAATAAAATATTAATGTGAATAATATAACATTGTGTTAGAATGGTCCAAAAGTCATAGATCAAGCCAAATCTAATCTTCGCCATTGATTAGGGACTTAATCTCGGTCGTTGATTTGTCAATGAGAAAAGTATAAGAAGAGACTTGAGGGTCACTTGGAGAACACACTGAGGGAGACTAGTCAGTTCAATTTCTGGAGCGGGGTTAGCTGAGAAATTGAACCAATGGTCTGGTGCGCAGTTAGGAGGTAGCAAGTACAGAACAGAGAGACGAGATCAGCCACTAGAAATCAGCGCTGAGGCAAGAGAGGTAGACACGGGATAGTTTAGGCAGACGCAGAGGCAGCAGGACACTGCGCAGACATTAACTGGGCTTGCTTGGGTGACACAGAGAGCCCAGGGCTGACGCAGTCAAGAAGGGGCTAACGCAGAGGGTCTGTGAGCCACACAGAGGTCTGTCAGGTTAACGCTGGGATTAGGAGAAGTGTTGGAGAATTTTTCCTCTCTGTGGGTAAGCCAGTGTGGCACCCTATTGTACTGAAGAATTGTTGAATAATAAAAACCTCCCTTGTTGCACCGGTTTTCCCACATTGGGTTTTTCTGAGGACTGTTGTCCAAAATAATTGTGTCAATGTGTTGATTCTTGTGCATATGTTTGTTTTTGTATTATGGTGTGATATCTGCAGCAGTATTTATTTTAATGTTTATTGAACTAATTTCATAAATAACTTATTATGGAATAAGTAGGAAAAATAAATCAGTTGCTGCAATGATAGAATTTTCACAACCAATACCAAAACATCAATATCCTAATTACCTCAACATGATGATCTTTTGTCAAGATATCAGATTTTCCTTTGTTTTCTTTCAAATCAACATCCTTCCATATGCTATATCTCCATATTGTACAAGAATCCTTCTCCATGCTTTCACTTTTAATCAAAGTGCCCATGGAGCAAGTTGCAAACTCTTTCTTTCTTCAGAAGACCATATCTTATGTTGATCACTATCATCAAACAAACTCTCCTTCAGCCTCTTCACATGCCTTTTGCAATATGTCCTACCCGGGAGCCAAGTCATATTCCGAGTAGCTCATCAGAGTTGTCAAATGATAATATCCTTTAGTCAGAGGGTCATGTAAAATTCCACTACTTGCTCCCTTGAAAGTCAACATTCCTTTGCATGCTTTATCTTCACATTGCAACAAGGTCTCCTTTATTTGTCAATCATCAATGTGTTCTTGAAATGAACTCGTCAACTGGAAGCTTCCACATCATTTCCTTCAGGGTCCTTACAGTTCTCTCTTTCCATCAAGCTCATCATTTTCAAGGATTCAACAACAAGCACAAATGCAGCTTTGCTTTGTTCTTCCATTCTTCAATTTGCTTCCATAGTGTCTTCATTATGTACCTACAATTCTCAACAACAAGTACAACCAAGCGAAATAAACAAAGACAAGAGCACGATGTTAATTCTGTCAATCTAGGGTTTCCATGGATTCTCAAGTGTACTTCTAGGGTTCTAGTTACAAACCCTATATTTCTTAATCTAACCCTTATTAGGGTTTTAGCAGAAACATTAGCCCTAGGGTTTCGACTTTAAAGCCTAGAATTTTTTAATTCAACCCTTGTCAGGGTTTTACCATATAACCTAAGATTATCCTTTCAAAATTAGATCTACAAAGTACAAACCCCTAGATACTATTTCCAAATGCTAGGGTTTTCTAAGAGGGAACAACCTATTAGAGTTTTTCATTCCTAGGGTTAGTTAATTCTAGGGTTTAGAAACCCTAAATACCAAAAGCCTTCTAAAATTCATAAGCAAGGCCTACAAACCCTAGATTCTCAAGATATGCAATATATATTAATTGCAAAACCCTAAGGAATTTTACAGACCCTTTCTTAAGATCATAACCAAGACACTTAAAATGAAATGCACATAAACATTGTACATATCTCTACGATATAACCATACCTTCTATTGACAAATATAACTAGTATCGGTCTTCATAATTGTTGTCTTGTGAAATTCTTATGTATTTGTCAAACAAAAGAAAAAGAAATATTATTTATAAGCATGGGTTTCATGCTTCATTTATTTTGTTTCTAGGTCAAAGCACCCATTGAGTGCTTCTAGGGTTTATGTCATGAGTCATTGTCCTTGTCATCATGTAATAGACCCTTCTTGGGCTTTGTATATCAAGAACGAAATTTGTGATTGAGTCAAAAATGTAATTTATGCCTCTGTTGAAGTATGTAATTAATTTTAGTCTTCACAAATGTATTTGTCTCATGACACAATGTAATTATTGTTATACTTGAGAAAAAGGAATTCTATTGTAAAATAAATTAACTTATTAAAGCATGGGTTTTATGCCTGGGTCAATGGTCAATAGGTCAAGCGCCCATTGTGTGCTCTAGGGGTTTTTGTACTAAGTCAAGTCAAAGTCATAATGTAAAAACCCTTTGAGGGTTCATGTATCTGTTGATTTTGGGTAGTATCTGATGCGCTCTAGCTCCGAAATTTTGTGGAGGAGCTAGAACACATGAGATCTCGAAGACCCAGAAATCGTTTGGTGAAATTCCACCCATATTGTGTTTTATTAAAATAATTAATATTTGTATTGGAGTTCCTAAGTCTAAACTTAGGAAAATAAAAATATTAATGTGTATTAATGAAAATATGGGTGAGAGGCTTCTAAGTGACGAAGATCAAGTCTAATTTAATCTTAGCCGTTGATTAGGGACTTAATCTTGGCTATTGATTCATCAACAAGAAAAGTATAAGAGGAGGCTTGAGGGTCAATTGGAGATACACCAAGTTGATTAATCAGTTCAATTTTCTGGGGCGTGGTTTGCTAAGAGAATCGAACAAGTGATCTAAGTTGCAGGGAGGGGCAGAAGTAGAGATTTGTATCGAAGAGGAAGTTCCGAGCCATAGAGTACGTAGCAGAGAGGCAGCCTAAGCATTAGGGAGGCAGCGCAGAGGCCTACGCAGCCTAGGAGGGGCTCACGCAGAACTGACGCAGTCTAGAGGGGCTCTTGCAGTGGCAATGCAATGTATTTGTCAGTAGTCAGAGATTTTGCTAGAGAAGTGAGGTTCTGAGTCGGGAGGGCTGAACAACAATCTTGATCCAGCAAATCAATCCAACAGAAGGGGTGACGCAGTCTTCTAGAGGCAAGACGCTGGCCCACGCAATGATTGCGTAGGGACTTCGCAATGTTTGCCGAGAGGGGGTAAGATCACTCATTCGATCAGTTGTGACTTGGGAACGAGGTAAACCCTCGTATGTATTTCTTGCTACTGTAATTTCTCTATAAGGTTAGCCGGTGTGAGAGGCAACCTGTTGTACTCAGATTCTGCTTGCTTAATAATACAAACCCTCTATTTGCTGCACCGTTTTCCCAAGTTGGGTTTTTCCGGGTATGTGTTGTCCAAAAAATAACAGTGCCCCTTGTGTGTTTGTCTCATCTATTGTTTCAGTTTATGATTTGTATATCAGTGTAGTCTACAGTAGTGTTTACATCATTGTTTATCAAATTAAATAACTTGTTGAATGAAATAAAAAGTAGATGTTAAACCAGTAACTACAATAGGATTTTTGTTTGTAAAGATTCAAACAATTTCACAGTATCAAGAAGAGAAAAATATTTTTTATGTAAAAGCATTATCTAGAATGTCACCAAGACCAAGTCAGCTAGTCCTCATCAAGTCGGCCTATAAAGGCCTAATCTAACCCCAACGAAAGGTATAAAATAAGGACTTCGACCTCCTCAAAGACACACTTAACACACACATTTCTTGTATGGTTCTACAGTCAAGAAATAAATGCAAGGGTCCTAAAAGACTAGAAAACAACAAAGAAAGAAGGAAGGCTAATTGGTCAAGTTTTTGGAAATTTCTCTAAATCAGTCCACACATGCGAGATTTCTATGGATGACTAGGGTCTCTACAAGTCCGAACTTTGCAGAAGATAGAAGCAAACTTTGTTGAGGAGTAGATCTCTTGGTTGGATACCTAGCCTAGTCTTGGTGTGTTTGATCCGGATTTAAACAGGAACGCAATAAAACACAGAGATAACCATATACACAAAGATGCAGCGGAAATAATACTTCATTTCATTAATGAAAAATACTGAAATATGCTTACAACCAGAAATGGAAATAAACCAGCTAGGGCGATGACAGCTTATCT
>APFE030102177.1:82088-98810 GCA_000404065.3 Pinus taeda | reverse complement strand
CTGCATGAAAGTGCGTGAACTTTTCTCTGCATGAAAGTGCGTGAACTTTTCTCTGCATGGAAGGAACTTTTCTCTGCATGAAAGGAACTTTTCTCTGCATGAAAGTGCGTGAACTTTGCTGCACTATAATTTATCATCTGAGTGATTTGCCATCAAGGACAACACTTGTCTCAAAATGCCAACAATCTCCTCCTTTGGACTTGATGGCAAAGCTAACTTGTCATACTGAGAACTGTCATCTGATTCCTTTGAATTGTCCGGCATCCCATGCATTCAGTCACATCTGATATCTCTTCTGTCGATTCATCTAGTTATAAATAAGTGAGATGTTCTTCTACGAGTGGGTTGCCATCAAGTACAATACATGCATCATAATGCCAACAAGATAAAACAGAGAAAGGCAAGAAGAAAATCTTCTACAGAAATAAATCTGGAAAGGTAAATTATTTGAATTTGTCTGAAAGTTGTGAAGAAATCACTAGTGAAGAAGAATCATATTATGTAAATAGATTTAGCTCCGATTCTAACACTTCTAATTCTAAAGAAGAATACTGTAATGATCCCCATTGTGGGGAATGTTTCAAAGATAATTGTGATTGCAGTGATCCAGATGTCTGCCAATGTCACTCCCTAAATATGATGAAACAGCCAGAGACAGAAGAACAAACGAGAAATTTGTTCGCACAAATGATGGCAGCCACAGATCCGCAGTTGAAAGAAATGTATAAAGAATTGTTGGTAAATCAGTGAAATTTAAAAACAGCAAAGCAGAATAATCCTAACCGAGGATATGTGCCACCAGCTTCTCTTTTCTCAGTAGAAGCTTTGACAAGACAATTCAGGCAAGAAGATTTTGGTGAAGATTTACCACAAACCCTGCCTAGCATCCATAGAGCAATAAGGAACTGAGAAAGACAGTGAAGGAGAACCAAAGGCTTTGTATTGAAAGTCATCGAGACTGTCAACTCGGGAGAATGAAAGCTGGAAATGAACAAGGATCTAGTTCAACGCAACCTGTTTTCTCAGCCCAGACACAGAATTATATTTATCATCAGACACCTTTCAAAGGAGTGGAAATTCATGAGCATAATTCTGATCAAGAAACAGAAGAAGATCGAAGTGGTTTAGGATGCAATCAAATTACTGGAGATGTGATGTATTGTATTAAGCTCAAAGTCAGAATTCGTACCAGATTTGAATATTGGAAAGTTCCCATGGATACCGGTTCCAGGGTTAATACTGTAAATAATTCAGTGGTAGAATCTCATCTCCTGAGACCTACAAGTTGTCCAAAAGTCACGACAGCCAACGGAGATATCAAGACCACTTCAGAAGTATCAGTGGATATATTTCTTACAGAATCCATTGGAATCAAAGTTGTTTGTCCAATTGTCACAGGTATGGATTGCGCATTGTATTTGGGAACACCTTTCTTTCAAAACTTCTAGAAACATGGAGAAAAGTTTGACCAACAAGCAAAGAGGTTCGGTTATTTTCTGGCATTAGAAGGTAAACAATTGTTTTTTCCTTTCATAAACTCAAGTTCACCTAATAGGATAAAACGGATTGAAAGGCTAGAGAATTTGCTGGCAAAGATGGAAAAGAAGAAAGAAATCCTCAGGATGGATGAAAATATTGAACAAGGAAAATTTGATAAAGAAATATTAAATCTCAGGAATAAGTTTTTGGAATGTTGCTCAAAAGATCCAAATGCCTTCTGGCATGTACATAAGCATGAAGTCGAGCTACCTTTGAAAAAGAATTTTAACAGAAAACTCAGAAGATCAAAGGCCATTCCAATGAATCAGGAGCAGTTAACCCTCTGCAAAAAAGAGATCAAAGAACTCTTACAGAAAGGTTTGATCAGGAAAAGTAAGAGTCCAATAGCTTCCTTTGCATTCTATGTTAACAAGCATGCTGAAGTAGCCAGAGGAAAACCCAGGCTAGTAGTAAATTATAAACCTCTAAATAATTTACTTGACTATGACGCCTATCCTCTTCCAAAACCATCTACCATCTTGGCACAGATCTCTAAATCAAATATTTTTTTCTAAATTTGACCTCAAATCAGGATTTTGGCAGGTAGGGATCAAAGAATCAGACAAATGGAACACTGCTTTTTCAATTCCAAAAGGCCATTTTGAATGGAACATAATGCCTTTTGGATTGATAAATGCCCCTTCGGCCTTTCAGCGCATCATGGATGAAACCTTTAAAGGTATGGAAGATTTTCTTAAAAAATACATTGATGATATTTTAATTCATTCAAAAGATATTCCTACTCATATCAAGCATTTGAAGATGTTCCTCCAAAGAGTAAAAGAAAAAGGAATAGTTCTTTCTGAATCAAAGATGAAGTTATTCAAAACAATGATAGACTTTCTGGGTTACAATATACAATTTGGCTCTTACCAAGTAATCCAGAGGAGTCTGGATTTTATTGATAATTTTCCTGATGAAATTTTAGACAAAACACAGTTGCAGAGGTTTCTAGGAAGCCTTAATTATGTGTCTAAATTTCTTCAGCATTGTACCCAAGAAAGGAGCCTTTTGAATCAAAGGTTACAAAAAGAACCTATCCCATGGAATGAAGAATGCACTAAAGCTGTACAGAGAATCAAACAAAGAATCCGCAGAATTCAGCCTTTGAGTCCAATATAAGAAAGTTGGAAAAAGGTAATCATGACAGAGACCAGTAATATTGGATGGGGAGTTGTTCTTTGTCAAGAAAATCCAGAGAAAAGGAAAAGAACTGGTAGAAATCTGCCAATATGCCTCTGGATTATGGTCTACAACTCAGACAAACTGGGCAAGCCTCAAAAAAGAACTCAGAGCAATCTACCTGGGAATTGAAAAAATCAAAGATTTTGTTATATATACAAAGTTTTTAGTAAAAACTTATTGTCAGGCATTAAAATTCGCCATCCAGAAATGTGATTTTGAAGATGCTTCAATAGTAAGATGGATAATGGCACTCAGTCAATATAATTTTGAAATTGAATTCATCCCTGGCCACAAGAATTCTTTTGCTGACATGCTATCTAGGGAATTCTTAGAAAAGAATTCTATTCATTCTTTATACTGCAATTTCATAAGAAGTGTCGAAGATTGTGTTGAAATAGAAACCACTCATGGATGGGTTATATATAACAATATTAGTCGTACCATGCTATTTGATCATGATGATGAATGGTACCCAATAAAAGAAATAAGGTGGAGAGAAGGTGTTCCCAATCTCTGGACTTGGAACGATCAAGAAGTTGAAAATGATCTGGCCATTCAAGAAGTTGATTATTTGGCTCATATTGGAAATATTTCTTATGAAATTTATTATGAAGATGATAACAGAATTGGAAATTGCAGACTCACAATTAAACAGTTCAACAATCCTTTTAGAAGGACTGATTTTGATCTAGAAAGACAAAAGTCTACCTTCTTCCAGATGATGAATTTAGAAAATATCTCATCTAATTTCTTCTATCATCTCCAATTTGACTTTAGCTATGAAGACTGGCCAACAGAAAGAATGAATCAAGAAGATCCTTTCCCTAATTGGTTTGAAGATTGGTGGAGAATATACGGGCTCAGTGCTATCCTTACAATGCCCTATCAATTCACCCGATTAAAGATTGATGGTTTTTTTGCATCGGGCTCACTCCATACTAGAGTTTTGTATAAAAGTCTTAAAGATCTCATTGAAATAGAAGATATCATTTTCCTAAATGCAATAAGGAGATGCGGTCATACTCATTGGTTTGTAAGCCAAAGGATTTACGCAAGACAACTTGTCTCAAGTACTAATGGAACCAGAATGGAATACAATGACTTTCACCAACAATCAGATCCGGACAATAATCCTTTTGAAGAAATCAACTTTCTTCAACCTCCAGAAGATCATGAAAATCAGATTTGGGAATCTGAAAAAGAAGTTACGGTTCAATTCTTTTCCACACATCTCATAGATCATTTCCGACATAGTTACTATACTCATCCACAAGTGTCATCTTTTGCACTGTAAAGTCTTTCTAACCGACAATGGTGTTAGAAGTTTCTTTCATGGGTTCTTCGTAAAAGAATCTCCATTTTGTACACATCAGCACCTAGTACTAGATATGTCTGTGAATATCTGCGCAGATGTCATTCCAATGTTACCCGAAAGCAATGATTCCTGACATTTTACTTTCTTTATGTCACATAATAATAGTAAGGATTGTGATACCCTTGCACGGGACCATCAAATCCTTCTTTTCGGACGATTTCCTTGCACAGATAATCAATTTGAAGGTATCTTACTTTTGAGTCATGGATTTCATGGGGGAAGATTTTTCCCGTGGATTCGGCTATTTAAAGAAGGGGAATGCCCAGGTGAAAGCATTCGGGTCAAGTCTAGAGTAAGGATATGAGAAGCATGCGTCTCTATGTGCGAGTATAGGGAAGAACCTAAAGTGGCCAGATCTTTTAGGATGAGTGTCTATGTTTGTGTCGATCTTTAGACTGAGTCTATTTTGTGTGCCAGGTAGCCTAAAGATTTCACTTGCTATGCAAGGATATTCATCTATTTAATGCCACAGCAGTCTATCTCAGTGGAGATCATGTTGTTCTTCTAAATCTTGTAATTTCTCGGGTAGAGAGATGATTCTTGGAGTGTTCTTGTAATTACCAGCTTCTATCAGTAATAAAATGGTATTGGAGCCAAGTTGCATTTCGTTTGAGCATACTGTTGGAAACATATGAGTTTGTTTGAGTCTCGATAATGTATGTTGCCTGTCAAGCCAGGGATGGCGTCTATGGCGTTTGAAGACTAGGAGATTAGAACTTCTTTCCAAGAGGAGCCACGAAACCTACTCTATTTGCGATCATAATACTGAGAAAACTGGTACACAGCATTCTAAATATTTTGTCTTTTACTCTGAATCTGCATAAGTTAATTGGCCAATCTTCATAGCTAAAGTCAAATTGGAGATGATAGAAGAAATTGGATGAGATCTTTTCTAAATTCATCATCTGGAAGAAGGCAGACTTTTGTCGTTCTAGATCAAAATCAGTCCTTCTAAAAGGATTGTTGAACTGTTTAATTGTGAGTCTGCAATTTCCAATTCTATTATCATCTTCATAATAAATTTCATAAGAAATATTTCCAATATGAGCCAAATAATCAAGTTCTTGAATGGCCAGATCATTTTCAACTTCTTGATCGTCCCAAGTCCAGAGATTGGGAACACCTTCTCTCCACCTTATTTTGTTTATTGGGTACCATTCATCATCATGATCAATAGCATGGTACGACTAATATTGTTATATCTGACCCATCCATGAGTGGTTTCTATTTCAACACAATCTTCGACTCTTCTTATGAAATTGCAGGATAAAGAATGAATAGAATTATTTTCTAAGAATTCCCTAGATAGCATGTCAGCAAAAGAATTCTTGTGGCCAGGGATGAATTCAATTACAAATTATATTGACTGAGTGTCATCATCCATCTTACCATTGCAGCATCTTCAAAATCACATTTCTGGATGGCGAATTTTAATGCCTGACAATCAGTTTTTACTAAAAACTTTGTATATATAACAAGTCTTCGAATTTTTCAATTCCCAGACAAACTGCTCTGAATTCTTTTTTGAGGCTTGCCCAGTTTGTCTGAGTTGTAGACCATAATCCAGAGGCATTTGGCAGATTTCTAGCGGTTCTTTCTTTTTTTCTGGATTTTCTTGACAAAGAACAGCTTCCCATCCAATATAACTGGCGTCTGTCATGATTACCTTTTTCCAACTTTCTTGTATTGGACTCAAAGGCTGAATTCTGTGGATTCTTTCTTTGATTCTCTGTACAGCTTTAGTGCATTCTTCATTCCATTGGATAGGTTCTTTTTGTAACCTTTGATTCAAAAGTCTCCTTTCTTGGGCACAATGCTGAAGAAATTTAGACACATAATTAAGGCTTCCTAGAAACCTCTGCAACTGTGTTTTATCTAAAATTTCATCAGGAAAATTATCAAAAAAATCCAGACTCCTCTGGATTACCTGGTAAGAGCCAAACTGTATATTGTAACCCAGAAAGTCTATCATTGTTTTGAATAACTTCATCTTTGATTCAGAAAGAACTATTCCTTCTTCTTTTACTCTCTGGAGGAACATCTTCAAATGCTTGATATGAGTAGGAATATCTTTTGAATGAATTAAAATATCATCAATGTATTTTTTAAGAAAATCTTCCATACCTTCAAAGGTTTCATCCATGATGCGCTGAAATGCCAAAGGGGCATTTATCAATCCAAAAGGCATTATGTTCCATTCAAAATGGCCTTCTGGTACTGAAAAAGCAGTCTTCCATTTGTCTGATTCTTTGATCCCTACCTGCCAAAATCCTGATTTGAGGTCAAATTTAGAAAAAATTCTTTGATTTAGAGATCTGTGCCAAGATGTTAGATGGTTTTGGAAGAGGATAAGCATCATAGTCCAGTAAATTATTTAGAGGTTTATAATTTACTACTAGCCTGGGTTTTCCTCTGGCTACTTCAGCATGTTTGTTAACATAGAATGCAAAGCAAGCTATTGGACTCTTACTTTTCCTAATCAAACCTTTCTATAAGAGTTCTTTGATCTCTTTTTTGCAGAGGGTTAACTGCTCCTGATTCATTGGAATGGCCTTTGATCTTCTGAGTTTTCTATTAAAATCCTTTTTCAAAGGTAGCTCGACTTCATGCTTATGTACATGCCAGAAGGCATTTGGATCTTCTGAGCAACATTCCAAAAACTTATTCCTGAGATTTACTATTTCTTTACCAAATTTTCCTTGTTCAATATTTTCATCTATCCTGAGGATTTCTTTCTTCTTTTCCATCTTTGCAAGCAAATTCTCTAGCCTTTTAATTTGTTTTATCCTATTAGGTGAACTTGAATTTATGAAAGGTCAAACTTTGCTCCATGTTTCTGGATGTTTTGAAAGAAAGGTGTTCCCAAATACATTGCACAATCCATACCTGTGACAATTGGACAAACAACTTTGATTCCAATGGATTCTGTAAGAAAGATATCCACTGATACTTCTGAAGTGGTCTTGATATCTCCGCTGGCTGTCATGACTTTTGGACAACTTGTAGGTCTCAGGAGATGAGATTCTACAGCTGAATTATTTACAATATTAAGCCTGGAACCGGTATCCATGAGAACGTTCCCTAAGAACTTTCCATGATAATCATGGGTGATCAGAGTGGTGATTTCAGATTGTGATGAGACGGATTTAACCATAGAAGGAGTAGTCTTTTTATAGAATTTGACTACTGAGGACCACCATATGGCTATATTTTTACTATCATCATCAAAATCATCATAACCATGTGTTTGCAAGCCTAACATCAAAGCATTTATAGCATTTGGATCTGTTAAAGCTATGGGCAAATCAAGAAAGGATGACCATGAGGCTGGGCCATAAGCAAGGATCCCTTGACATCCACCAATTAGGGCCTTAGGAAAAGTTTTCCATCTTCGATCAAAAACACGAGAAAAAAGCAACATCTTGACCTTTTCCATGAAGACGCTGAATACCTATTTGGACATGGCCAAAATGGGCAAAATTATAGCCTGTTTTTCTGGCAGCGTCAAACTCAGATTGATTTATAATATTCAGAAAATGAAGGATATTGTCTTGTCAAAGCTTCTACTGAGAAAAGAGAAGCTGGTGGCACATATCCTTGGTTAGGATTATTCTGCTTTGCTGTTTTTGAATTTAACTGATTTACCAGCAATTGTTTATACATTTCTTTCAACTGGGGATCTATGGCTGCCATCATTTGTGCGAACAAATTTCTCATTTGTTCTTCTGTCTCTGGCTGTTTCATCATATTTAGGGAGTGACACTGGCAGACATCTGGATCGCTGCAATCACAATTATCTTTGAAACATTCCCCACAATGGAGATCATTACAGTATTCATCCTCAGAATTAGAAGTGTTAGAATCAGAGTTAAATCTATTTACATAATCTGATTCTTCTTCACTAGTGATTTCTTCACAACTTTCAGGCAAATTCAAATAATTTACCTTTCCAGATTTATTTCTGTAGAAGATTTTCTTCTTGCCTTTCTCTGGTTTATCTTTCTTCCTATCTTTTTGTAAGTCTGCTATGGTCTTGGAAGTCTACTTTGAATTGATTCTATAAGGAGAAGTTCTCTAGGTTGTCCCCTATTGGGGGGTTTTGCCCTAGCTTGGACCCTATCTCTGGTGTTCCTCTTGTTGCTTTTGTGATCTTCTATGTTTGGCATTTTTCTTGATGATGAAAGAACATAATAATCTAGAAGAAGAACTAATAAAAGAACAATAACTTGTCAAAGCTAAAGAGAAATCAATTGTAAAAACCCTAAACAGTTAGCTCTAGATTTCTCAACAGCTTCCTCCACCAAGTCGGCCCAAAGAGAAGACAAGTCGTCCTCATGAAGAGATTTGACCACCTTGAAGAATTCAACCTAAATAAAAAGGAATTCGACCTTATTTGATAATCCATCCATCAAGAGTTCGATCTGCAATTAGAAGAGAGTGCAAAGGCAAGAAGACAAGGTAGAAAAGGCTTAAAGAAGGAGAAGAATCCCTAGCGAAGAAGGAACCCTAGCAAAGGAAAAGAGCTTGTTTTTCTCTTCTTTTTGCCCACACATGTGAGGTTTCAAGATTTGCAGGAAGGCCAGAGTTGTGGGTCTACAGTACAGCTGAAATTCTTGATGCAGTAGGGTCGAAATTTGAGTTTGATGTAGTATTGAAGCAATTTGACTTGAATTGACTTCTGAAGGTTGGCTAACTATTTTTGAGGCTGACTTGGTGGATTGGAGGAGATCTTTTGTCTTGGTCAAAGGTCTTGGTTGTCTCATTTCATTTGGTTCTAAAGGATGAGGAGAATTTTGGGTTTTCCCCAGGAAGAGGGGTTTTGCCCTGCCTGAGAGCCTACATCTTGTGTCCTTGATCTTCATGTTCATGTTTTGGTAATTGCTTGATGATAAGAAGATAAAAGAAGACATAAAAGAAGTTAATAAATATTGCTAAGAAATCACAAGTAATTATCAAGATAAGAAAATATTTCTACCTTTTGGCTTTCTAACACCTTCAAGGATTCGGTCCTTTCTTTATGTGTCAACACTTCTTCAACAGATGTCTCAATTTCTCCTATGTTGATCTGCCAACTTTGTCTTCACGCAGAGTTACGCCAATCTTCAGATATTATTCCTTTCTTGAACTAGGTCATCACACTTCTTGGAGATGATATTGCCATCCGACTACTACCATATTATAGATCACGATCATCATAATTCTCCAAGATTACTTGCTTATGCAGATTATAGCCATTCCTCACATATGCCACCAAGTCATTGACATCATGGATCATGATAATTTTTTTCAGATCACCATCATGCCTAATCATAGTCATCATGATCACTTTTCGGCAATGTTATTGATTCGAGTTGTCAAGAGAGTCTTATGAGCCTCGTTGATATGAGCATAGCAACATTCATTGGTAGGATGGCCTCATTTTATACTTCAAGACACAGCCATAGCTCATCCTTCTTTTATAAAGCATTGGTTTCTTAAACAGGTCGGCTTCTTATATGTAGACGATGTCTTTCAGTTGTTATACATACTTCATAATTTGTCAATTTCATTGCCATGTTGTTGTCATTGTTTTGCTATCTTATGGCTTCATTGTCAACTTACCAATTCAAGCCAAATAGTGGAAGCGTGTCACATACACAAGTTCCAAACTAGTGTGAGTCACAATAGATGGTGAACCATATTGGAAATGTGATCTATACACATCATAGAGCGACCCTTAATTATATACTACATAGATTGAGCCAACGACAAATATGAAGTCATGATACCATCCTAGCACATGCGATGTCGCAGAGTTTTGATGCCATTCAAAGCCACCCATCAGCGAACCTTTGAGTTGTTATGTGATACCATCAACATAATTGACCAACTGTATGTTGCCATTGTGTGATTAGATGCCACGTAAATCAAGCCACAGAAAATATGCGAACACTGTTAATGTTGATTCCACTGTATGCACTCTCAAGCAATGTGATATGATATACGGAACACCATGATGTTACTGTGTAACAACTATGATCCATACCATGCAAGCTATGCCATGCAATCCTTCATACTGTATGTAGTTAAAAGAAAATTACAAGAACTAGAGTTATGTATATGCGAGCTCTTGTTTGTGTGAACCATCATATGAAACTTAGAATTTGTTACGTTAAATTGATCCAAGCTATTTCTTGTTGCGGATTATAGCCACGACCACAGAGAATCACTTGTTGATCCAAGCCATTGCAATATATATGAAATGTCATGTGAAGCAACCACAGGTATTGTGCAATGTTAAGCGAGTCATTATAGAGTCATAAAGTTTAGTTGACCGAACCACAAAGGTGTGCGAGAGTCATAAACAGAGAGATAGTGGGCTAGCATAGTCATTGTTACCGCTCAAGCCTCAAACTATAAGGGGTCCTAGGAGGGGATCCTATAGAGCAACTACTAGGTCAAGGGGCGACATTGGAGCAATAGCCCATTGTCACCTTAGCTATAGCTCCCTGCCCTTTACGCACTTTCATTGATGGGAGGAGATCTGGTATAAGAGGAATCACAAAGATGAATGGATCAATGATGGGACGAGGAGTGATTCCTACAGCCTATTCTCAAGAGAGGCTCAAAAAAATGGCTTACTTGCTTTAGAAGCAAGGTGATTGGCTCTCTAGGAAGGGCTAAGGGGATGCCTAGGCCTAGGTTTGGAGAATATTCCTTGAGAAGGGGTATTCTAAACCTAAGGATCCCTAAAAAGTGGCTTCTATGTAGTCATTGTGTATTTTTTATTTGTAGGGTTGTGGGACCACAGAGAACCCAAGTGAACCTAAACTAGGTCAAGGGTATGGAGTTGATCAATCAAAGAGGGGCTTGACCTAATTAGGGAAGAGAATAGGATCAAAGAACTGATTTTCTTTTGAGAATTGAACACAATGATCCAGGTGAGGACACTAATCCAAGCCAACCTAGGGGAAGGATTGGTCTTAAGTCTAAGGCTTGCTCTATCTTGAGATTCCACTATCAAATTTGCCTCAAACTTGGAGGACCTCTAGACAAAAGCCCAGTGCAGTAGTCGACCAAAAATTGAAGGGTTTGGTTGGAAACAATGAAAATCGTTTGATGCCCTAGGTGACCTACTAGGTTAGGCCTAGAAGGAGAAGAAAAAGGCGAGAAAAATATTCTTGAAAGTTGTTGAAAAATGTATAACTAGGTTTGTCCTTCATAAATATGAAATCTACTTTTGATTCTTGTAAATTGTAAAATGAAAGAAAATTATTATTATTACTTTTGGAGCATGGGTTTCATGTTCAAGGTCTTTTATTTTATAAGTCAAGCACCTATGGAGTGCTTCTAGGGTTTGTCCTAGGTCAAGAAGTCAATTACAGATCAGAATCAAGCAAGTTGTATTAAGTTGTAACGTTGGTTCACCTAGTCCAAGTAGCGTATACAAGCGGGTTCACAGAACTGAAGGAGCGCATACGTGTGCACACACTTTCACAAGAGGAAAAGAGAGTATGGGATGGAAAATTAAGGTTAAAGAATACCAAGGGTCCAGACTCCATACCATGGTATATGCCCACAATATTGAGCGGAATAACGATTACTTGATCCCGTCTAAGAATACCACAGGTTCTAAGTGTTGTTTTGGTCCGAGGTATTGAAAAAGGCTCTAAGTATATAAGGAGGTGAAGATCAAAGTGTGAATTTGTGCAAGTAATGAATATCTTATGAAGAGTTAGATCAAAAGAAAATATGCATGTTATGGGTTTCTGATGCTTGATCTGAACTAAGTATGCACTTGAGTGTTTGATGATGGACGAGATCTAATGATGGATCAAAATCATAGGACTTGAAATGACTTATCATTATGTGATCTCATAATGGATAGTCTAGATTTGATTGCTAATGCATGTTTTATCCTTTACATGTTATGATATAGGTATATCTGAAGTCTGGAATAGCTGCGAAGTTGTAAGTTATTATCTGTAGATCTATACGTTGGTTCGCCTTGGTGAAGGCGCGTATACACGTTGGTTCAGCACTTCTAAGTAGTGTATACACTCTGACATGATTTTGAAGTTGCAGTTGGTTCTAGTCTCTGATGCAAACTTCTGGGTTCAGCTCTATGTTCTGTTAACAGTGATATGATTGTTCAGATTGAATGATTGTGATTTGCTTCAACGTTGATGGGTTTCAGTGATTGGTTGTATTGCAGTGGTGATTGATTTTGAGCTTCAATGTTATTGATGGGTCAGTACGAAAATTTGATGAAACATGGCCTACATATTGTGTTGTTGTGTACCAAAAGTATCTAGTCTAAAAATTTATGAAACGTGGTCCCTAGAGGAAGAGTGAAGGTGGTAGCCTTCTGTAGGTCGACGCCTACGTACTGGTAAACATATAAGCCAGTACAAGAGCTAGGGGGTTGGAGCTCCCTTCCAGTAGCAGCTGGAGAACGAGTGAAGGTTGTAGCCTTCTGTAGGCCAGCGCCTACATACTGGTAAACATATCAGCCAGTACAAGAGCTAGGGGGTTGGAGCTCCCTTCCAGTAGAAGTTGGAGAACAAGAGAAGGTTGTAGCCTTCTGCAAGTGGGTGCCTGCGTATTGGTATGAGACTGCGCCAGTACAAGATTGTAAACAAGTTGTTCTTATATTAAAAGGAAGACAGAGACAACAGCAGCAGGTGGCTTTTCTCCCGCATTGGGTTTCCACCTTAAATCTTAGTGTTCATGTGTGTTTCTTACGTGTGATGGTTTATTTTGTTATTGTTGTACCTAGTTACTGTTTATCTAATTTTTAATAAAGATCTGATGCACTAGTTGAAGACCAATACATGATGAATTAACTGAATCATGAGTTCACTGGATATACGCTAATTGACTTAAACACAGTCGCGTACACACACTGGTTACTTTCAGTAAAGTCGCGTATAGAAATCTGAATATGAAATGTAAAAAGTTATTGATTTGGAAAAACTGATTCACCTCCCTGCCCACTCCCTCTCAGTATTTTTCCCAACACTAAGGAGCTTTTGTATCTTGCCTCACAGCTAGCCATGTTAGCAGCATCATGATCAACCTCGGTCATGCTATGGACTTCTCATCCAAGATATCATGGCAGATCTCATACTAAAGCGGCAACCAAATGTGCTTATCAACAATAATCTCAAATATCAGCAATACATCTATGCAGACACATATCACAGGAGAAATATCCCATTCTCAAAATATAATACCTCATGCAAATACTTCAAATCATGCTCGGTGGCAACTCTATGTGAGTGAAATAGCTCAATTATGAATTTATTCAAGTTCTATGCACATCATATATATACAGATGGTTGTTAAAAAACGGAGTCAACAATACTTCAATCAATTGTCGAATGCCATGCTAAGTTCAACATCTTTAAACTTCAAATCAGAGTATCAAGGATTTACAAAAACATTTTCCAATAGCTTTGCAATATGGAATTTCTTTCCCAAATTCCAGAAATCAATTCATCATGCCATGATACATCATTTTGAGCTTCAAAAGCCATCTCCCTCTAATTTAGATCATCAGAGGCTCGTCACCTGTCATAAGTAGATCATAAGGGTATAAAATCAGAACCATAATCAATATCAAAGCCATATCTTGTCATCATCCTGACTTCATCAAATAACTGTCAAATATAGACATATCTGGATTGCAATGCTCTAAGCATAATGCCTTGCTAAGCCATCATAATCATCCTTACATAAATCAATGTTGTATCATCATATCAACAAAATCATCTCATCAGAGTTTAGAAGCCAAATCACGACCATTATCGAAGTCATCATTATCATAGTATTAATACTTTCAACCAAGAGACAGGTAGAGCTCATATCAAGTCTGAATTCGATTATTATCATGTCAACAAGTTGTAATCAGCCATGCAATATAAATCTAAGGCTTCATCAAGTCATTCTCATAGTCACAACTATCATTATTTCAACCATTGTGCTAAGAACAAGGAGGTCGATTTTTGAATACCCACATGAGTCATAGTGTCCACGTAGCATTGACATCAAGGCAAATCAACAATCATCAGATCGAATTATTAGACTCAAGTCAAGTCCAAATTTGTTATCATAGTGAGATCTATATTCAAAGCATATCTCAATCATCAAAGTTAATGTCAAGCATCATGACAAAACATTGTTCATCTATATCAATCAGTCAAATTGTGACATATCTATATGTATGTCCCAGTCACTTACAAACACAAGTTTAATTTGCGTGTTCAAATGGAAAATATTCAGGCTTTTACTGCTAGCAAATCTTGCTATTATTTGCAATACATCTATGGTACTGACATCTTCCAGGTGACCATCTGATTTCATGCACAATACTTCATTATATGATCAACAATTTCATAAATCAGGTAATAGCGGCAGAATCTGTCAAGGACATCATGATTCAGAGTTCTGACAGTTTCAGAAAGCTTCAGATGATGGTCAACAACAGTCAAACATCTGGTAGCTACCTTCAGGGTAGCATGAGAGCAACTTTCGCTGCCTAGACGCTGTCTACACCTTAGCATGCGAGTGTCTAGTGACGAGATCTCCTAGATTTGTGATTGCGTCTAGAGCCGAAACCCTAATTTATGTACCGGCTTCAGATCTAAGACTCTACATAAATCATACTTCAGCAACATAGCATACAAATAGTAATAAGGCTAAGAATCTTGAGAAGAGATTCTCCCTCTGAGTGGGGATCTGCATCAATTCATCTTCATCCATGTAAGTAACCGGTCTCGACTTGAGTCATGCAACAGCAAATCTTTTAGATCATAAACATATGGCTATCAGCATCATGACATCAATCTTTCATCAAAGGTTTAGACTCAAAACAGTAGATAGATGCAGCATCATATCTCAAGGATTATGAACGCAATAGCATTTTCTATCAAGTCACTTCATCAAGTTAGGATATTCAGTTTAACCACGACCATAGTTAGTAAGAGATCTACTTATCAATCTTACACTTATACTTCTCACATCAAGGTTACCATGCTCTTCATGACCAATGAAATAAAGTTAGATCATTCAATACAGCTTTATCAAAACAACAAGAGTGTCAATCATTCTTTCCATATGCTTTCATCATGCTTATCGCAAGCATTACTAGCAGACTCATGTATAGGAGTCAATGAACTATCGTTCTATATGAAATCCATCATGAGAAGTATCAAGAGTATCATTTTCTAGAGCCAAGGTGCTAGCCTTCTTTATAGGATCAAGATATCCAACAGATAGATCATAGTTATTAGCCAAACATCAAGTGTACCAATGTATCAACATTAGATAGCCTCAAAGAATTCAGATCAAAATGTTCAACACCAAGTGCTTTATTTCATCACAGGAAACATAGATCCAAGTCACTTTCATGTGTATGTATGAGACATTAAAGAAAGAGACATTCTCATCATACCTTAGGGCTTACCGAGCCAATAGTTGAAACTTGAAACATACCATGCATATCTTGTGGTATTACCTATGCACCTTCTCATTAGACATAGCCCGCTTGAACAACTTTGTCATCTTTTCATCAAGTGACTCTTTATCTATTTCCAGACCTACATCTCAAAATGATCCTCAAGAAAGATCTACTCATTACATCTCATCAAGGAGGTTAGAAACATCCATATACTCAAATACATATGCAGGAGGTACAAGCAATAAACATAATCATCAAATCGATAAGTTTAACAAGTAAGAAGCATTATAAGTCAAGAAATACTTATCTTCAATGAGCGGTGATCCTCCCCCTCTTGAACCAATCTTCAAGAGCCATCAATGTCCACAGTTAATTTACCAATGTTGCTTTCAAGTATCCAACTAGGGTTGTTAGGGATTATCCCATCTAGGGCTTCATCGAATCTCCCACGAGTGCTTGACATAAACCATGCTAGAGTTTCATATCTCAAGTCTTTGCCATAAACCAGGGTTTTTCTCTTCACCTTAACCTCATATAATCTATCAAACCCTAATCATCAAGATGCCAAGGGTTATCTTCAAACCTTAGAATTCTTTTAGGTCTCCACCATCCTCTTCTTGTTTCCATTAAAGGTGTCATCATCAGGGTGATCTCCACGACTTTTCTTCAGCCCAACTCTGATTCCATGTTAATTTTTCATAGGGCAACATTGTTCTTTGCTATGATAGTTGCATTTCATCATTAATACATTAAGTTCACCCCATATCATCATTAATACAGCGGAACATAAAAGGAACAGTAGAAGAAAGCATGCACACATATAGAGACACCAGGATTGGTCTGAGACTAGGGCAAAACCCACTATGGGGAAAACCCTTGCAAATCTTCTTCTTCTTAGATCGTCATCAAATGATGCAGCGAAAGATAGTACAATGATCCATAACTTTATCTATGTAGCAAAACAATAATGACATTCATGAAACAGATCTAATCATGCTAGGAATTAGAATCCTCACGCTGATGGTTGTAATGTGCTGTCGCAAATTGATGTCGACTGTTATATACTGTTGTCACTATGCCAAATACTGTTGAGCACTGATGTCACTGCCAATGCGCCCAATACATGTTGATTTGGGGTGCTCATCGAATGTGCTCTAGCCACGAAATTTCTCTATCGTATCGT
>APFE030102177.1:42297-60806 GCA_000404065.3 Pinus taeda | reverse complement strand
CAGTCTCAGAGTATGTACCACTAGTCCCAGACCAGTCTCAACTGACCCGAAGTCAGCGTCATAGTAGGTACAACTCCTACAACTGGTCCCAGATCAATGAAGGTCATCCTAGCATAGGGAGTATGGTAGATACAACAATGCGTCCATCGGTACTACGATGGTCCCTATCCTCATTTCCCTGCTCATTGATCAGATGAGAGGTACTTCCAATGAGTCCCAGACTGCATGGGTAGGATGCCTCGACAGGAGAACTTAATCAATCCTGTCCTCACAGGAGAACTAATCATCCTGCTACACAATCATCATGGAGAACACATCATCCAGACCTCACAGGATAACTAATCATCCTGCTACACAGGAGAGCGAATCATCCTGTCCCACAAGAGAGCGAATCATCTTGTCCCAGTGCGCACCACCAGGGGAGGGTGAGTCACCCTGTGGTCATATGTTGCTCTAGTAAGAACCGCAAGCCCCCAAAGCTCCCAGAGCTCAATGTATGCAACATGCAGGACCCTTGTACAAGGGTCTCTCGACAACTCCAAGTCGTTCGGGAAAATCACAAATTTGATCTTTCCTCGAGGTTCTGACAAAGTGTATCGACCTGTACATCATCTTAATGCGATGGAGCCTCCTTGCTCATCGACTTACCATATCCAAGATAAGGCAGTATCTTATCTGTTGGAGCAATCATTGAATACGAGATTCCTCAATAATCGAATCCCACCTCTGGTTGTCACAGAGAATCACAATGGTCATGTGCACTCACTGAAGAGTTTCCACAACCAGGCAACTTCATACGAGGTCACACTCGTAGTTATGTATACGATCTTGGCGGTAATTATAACAACCAACTTCTGCTTCCTGCTCATCCATGATATCGAAGCAGAATCCAAAGAGAACCAGCACTGAAAAGTGCTCTAGTGATCCTCCACACTGTCTGCCCAATCAACATTCGAATAATCATGTAGTTTTTATATTTCTGGCAGTGTATCTCAATCCATGAGAGATTGTGCCCCAAAGATATCTCAGAAGATTCTTGGCACCAATCCAGTGAGGCTCAACCAAATATGAGCTCACCATGCTAACTGCAACACATATGTCTGAATAGAGGTTCTCCAAGAACATCAACGCGAATGAGTTTATGAAACTCGGAGGCATTTCCTAAATCTAGTCCGACATCACTACCATATAACTTCTTGAAAGTTAAGATCCTCGAGGTAGTCACAGGCTTGCAATTTATCTTTCCACATTCGGAATCCAGCTCCCTCTGTCTCCTATAAACGAGAGGGTCTGCACCTGTCAAACATAGTTGTCGATATGAGAGGTCTATCATCCACAACCTTCGAGTAATGGTCTGGATTGATTTCACTCCTAGTGAATCTTAGCTTCATCAGACAGCGATCAATCCTCTCATACTACGCCCGAGGTGTTTTTGCTTCAAGCCATAGAGGGCTTCTTTTTTTTTTCTTTTTTTTCACCTGTATACATGAGATTCTCGTTCATGAATCTCAAACTCCACGAGTTGTTCCAAACCTGTGGACCTGCTACATGAGGGGAATGGTCCCCTTGTAAGATTGTCCTTCGGTACATCTCAAACATGTACCTTCATGCTGTTTTTGAATTCAGGCATCCCGGTCACCATCTGACTCACAGACCTCCGATGCTGAGTCAACAGACATGGTCCCCAGTGGACTTGATACAATCCTGAACTCTAAAACATCTTTGAAAAATCTATTTTCAAACACGTACCTTTCCATCGATGAGTGCCACCCTGAAACCTTTGACTTCCATTTCCGAGATGGACACCAGGAAGAGATTTTGGGGTTCCTTGCTTTCTTTGAAGAGTCGACCATTTCCTTGATGACCTGCATTACTTATCATTCCTCTGATCATTGAAGATGTCCCTGGAATGATTATTATCTTCAACAAGAGATGAGTCCCTATCCTTCGGACACTCCTTCGCATGATGGTCATACTTCCCAATGAAGTGATCTTTACGAAGGCCATCAGAAACTTCTGTTGTGCCATTCTGATAATATTCTCTGCTTCCACTTCATCCTCAGTGAATTTGATGAGGGATGAGGAACCCATTGATCCTTTTGTTCTTGTCCCAACTGTCTTTGGTGATTGCTCTTTCACTCTTGCTTGGGCATTGTCTTCACCTCAGCTCTGATACCATGTTAATTTTAGGTATGTTCTATCCTAGAGCAATTTATTTAATTTTTCACAGTTAGCAATCACATCATCATTAACTTAAACTGCAGATAGAACATAACTATAAATCGCAGAAGACAAGCCAAGACAAGAGGACACAAGATGTGTCCCCAGCCAGGGACAAACCCCAATGTGGAGAAACCCTTGATCAATTCTTCTTTTATGTTCTTCAAAGTTCAGCAGAGAAAGTGAGAGAGATGGTACATTTATAACAGAAGTCAACCCTTTGACTTATCTAGATCAGAGCATAGATCATCTCCTATAACGATGATACATGAGATCATTTGAAGACATTGTGCTTCAACTGATTCTCCAAGGTGACGGCTTCACCTATCGTAGCGTTGCATTTCGTCCATTTGCTGCACCTTACTGTGTAGCACCATCATGTTGCATCATGCATCATCATGCTGCTCATGATCACTATGCTACCCATACATCATGCTGCTCATGATCTCATTATGCTGCTCATGCATATGCAGTCTCATAGATCATGCTGATATGTGATGATTATCTATAATTAATGTGATCCTTGTCACTGTTCTTTGAAACATGATGAGACTGCCGTATGCCAAGGATCTCTTGACCATCATTGAAATCTATTTCATTATCAAAGTTATGCCAGGACTGTAACTTCTAACATAGTCTTCATTGAGCCGAGAGAATAGATCCATCATGCTGACCATTGTGCTGCTATAGGTATGCCACCGAGGTTTATATATCAAGACAATATCACTGTTGTTCATTGTGTTAGGGCTGCGTAATACTGACACCTTCATACTGCGTAAGGTATTCCTTTTGGCAACTACAGGCCTCCCTTTTAGCTGCGGTCAGATCTCATTGCCTTGCTGCGTATTTACCCTCATGTATTATGACTAGGAGCAATCTTAAATGGTATGGTTAAGACCTGCATATAAATGATTCCATGGACTGCGTAGTGTCCCTCATACCAGCATATCAGAGTTTCTATGACTGCGTTAAGGTGTCATCATTGACTGCGTATCTGCTCCTCTCATTGACTGCGTTAACCTCTGAGAACAGCGTATATCATCCAACGTATTTGTACAGCAGATTAAGACATCCTGACTACGTTTTAATATTACAGCGGCTACCTTCATATTACTGCAACTCCCTTGACATTACGGCGATTACCCTTCATATTATCTACACTGCCAAATCCGCATACATGCTGCGTGCCATTGATTGTACCATACCCTACTACGGATTCCTTCACATGATCTACGCTGCCAGATCCACATACATCAAGAGTGCAACGATTATTGCGTGCCATTACTGCGTTCCATATAGCTGCGGGTTCCATATATGACTGTGGCTATTCCTTTTATGACAATGGATTAGGGTAGTAGATAGGGCATCACGTTGACTGTAATTCATCACAGCGTTTAGGGCTTCACGTGCCTAGGATCTTCTCCCCTCATCTACGTCTAAACTTCTTCATGACCGTTGCTCTTGTGTTTTAGATTTAGGGCATCATTTGTACATAGGCCAGCGTATCCTCTATGTGTTTTTCCTTCTCCAAAAACCCAAGACGTGGAGAGGAGATCACACATGAAGAGGATGTGTCTAAAATGACTTCAAACCCTCTTCTATTTATACTAAAAACGTAGATGATGAATAGACACGTTTATTGGGCTTCTGGGCCTATGTAAGTTGCTGGTCGACTTAACAATTCCATAACATAAATAAATTCATAACTTCATAAATACTTATCGGAATCGGATGATCTTTAGATCAATCCTACACCTCTCAATGAGAAGGATCCAATAAAAATATCAGTTGCCATAAATAAGTTGACCCACATGGAATTTGGCCCAAAGCATTGTCTGTGTTGATTGGTGTTTTCCTAATGCTTATTTAAGACAAGATACATGGAAAACGTTGTGAACTCGACTATTATCTAGAAGGCTCAAGTTGTATGCTACTTAGCTGATCTTTTTGTTAATCTGATACGGTCCATAGAACTTTGGTGCCAATTTGTTTTTTCCCTTCTGCTTTAGGGATAATTGATTGTAAGGTTGAAGTTTAACAAATACCTATTCTCCAACTTCAAATTCTTTCTCTATTCTGTGTTCATCGACCTGCTGCTTCACTCAATTTCTTACAATACTTATATTTTCTTTTAATGCTTGAAAGACTTTTTGGGTTTCTTCTAACTGATCCTTAACTACTGGAATTTTTGTCTCGATGATGGCCAAGTCCTTCCATTTAAAAGGTTGATATCCGTACAGAGCTTGAAATGGTGTCATTTTTGTGGATATGTGATAAGTTGAATTGTATCACCATTCAGCGAGATGTAACCACTGAGCCCACTTACTGAGTCCATCTACTATCAAAGCAGTCATTCTCGGCCAACAATCACTTCCAACCGTTGTTCCTCGTTGTTCTGCCTCCCACTGTTCCGCTATTGTTCGTCCTTATTGTCCGCATGCTCTCCGTGTTCAATCACCGCTGTCGAGCTCCCATCTTCCCGCCGCCTTTGTTTTCCCTGTCATCTTCTGCACTGTTCATTTCTCCACCATCTGTTGTCTCAAATTCTACAGTCGCTCGTTCACCTCGCCCATGTCTGCACTTCGCACTTTGTCAAACCACGGTCCCTATCCCCCACTTCTGCTCCCTGCTACCGCTAACTGTGTTCATTTCTTCAAGTCAACATCCCTTTCCCACTGTCGTTTTGTTCGTCAGCCAAACCCAACATCTCAACTTGACTCCATTCCATCCACCTCCGGCACCAGCTGCCCCACACTTGTCCAATTCTTTTGACTGCATCTCTATTATCGTCACATACTGTAAAATCGTTGTTGACACATTCGCATTTGTCGCCACATTTGAAGTGAATTCGTCGGGAGAAGCATCTCAAAGAAAAAAACAAACTTCAATATCTATATATATATATATAGTTAAAGTGTATTCATATATAGTGTTTATATTATTATTCATATAATTTCTTAATAATAATTATTAATATATAAATAAAATATATATAATATATATATATATATTTGACTATATAAATATACACCACCGCATACCCGATCAATATCTGCATCAATGTCGATGGCTGATTTTAGTAAAAAATCGATAAATCTTGAGAATAAGGTTACCAGACATTCTAATGAAATCAAGGAGCTATAGGATACAACGAAGAGAATAGAGAATCAGCTCGAGCATAATCATAACGAATTTAAAAAGGATCATGCGATCCTTTCAAATAAGGTGGATCGAAATTATATTGCCACATCAATAGCTCATAATCAAGCAATGGCAATGTTGAACTATATTTGTGAAAAGTTGAAATTACTCTTGATCAAATACCCCAGAATAACAAAGTTACTCAACATCCAGATTCTTCAAATACATCAAACTCATCAGACTTGCATTTGAACCCTGAGTCTCCAAAAGCATCTTCCATGCCCAATCAACAAAATAGTAACACGAATTTTCAAAATATGCAGCTCTGATACCAGATGGAGCAGACTTGCTCAGTAATAGACAGAAATACATATGTTTTTATTAATAATTGAATGACGGTTACAATGAAAGGGGGCTTTGGTTTTAAATATAGCCCAAGTGCCATTACATGTGGGGGCATGAGCTTTGATCATGCCCCTTAGTCTAAAATGAAGTCAATTTAAATTAGTAAAATAATTTTATACATAACATAGGCAATAATTATGTTTTGTTTCTGCATTGTTCTGTCCAAGCAATTTGTAAGATTTTATCCATGTTCTCAGAAATCAATAAGAAAGAGTAACTGTAAGAAAAAGTACTCCCTGATCTTCAATGCGAGGAGGTAAGATCTACAAGTTGCGATTACTCACAAAAATTTTGTTTTACTAAGCTGTCCAGTTCAACCACTGCTTTTTAATACAATTTCTGACTGTTATGTTAAATAAAAGAGTTACCAAGAGATCTGAGTTACATAAAGAAGTGTAAGTTATTCAAAGTTGTGCATAAGTTAAAGATTTGTGAGTTATGAATGTGAAGAGAAGTAGAATTTTAAGAGCCACAACTCATAGGTCACAAGTTACAAGTAAATTTGTAATGTCAGATTGATCTCACATAGTGTGATTTTGATTTTCATTCTTATAATACACTTCAATTTCTTTTGCACTCTTAGTGGTCACCTGCCTCCAAATGCAACAACCCAGATCTCAGAGGCCAGTCAATTCCTTCTTCTTGTTAAGATGCAAAATTAAAAATTAAAATCACTAGAAAATGTCCAAACAGAAAATACATCCCTACCTTGCAAACTGATTAGAAATTGTAAACAATTCCATTCACAGAAAAGCATCCAAGTTAACCTACAATCCATTCCCAGAAACTGCAAATAGGCTGAATGTCTCAATTTCCTCGAATAGATAAATATTTGTTGACCTAACCAGCGAAGAAAAGCAAAAGATAATCCATGCCAACAACATAGAAAGGTGAAGGAAACCATCTGTTAGCCTCCCAACTCCTAGATCTTTGATCTAGAGTGCTAAGGCACTAATTGAATGGCTGTTTTCAAGGGGAATTGCTGTTGTCCCTGCGGTTTTCTGCAAATTTTACAGTTACAGTCACAGAACAGCATGCATTTAAAGTTTAAACAAAGTAACCCCTCTAACCAAAGCTTTAATCACAGAAATTATCACACATTTGGTTAGTGTCATATAACGTGTAAGCTATTTACATTGGTATATCTCTTGAAATTGAGTAATTTATCTTGCCGGTTTACAGGTATTTGTTGAAGCTTTTTATACCACAATAAAATGGTAAGACAACAAACGATTAACTCCACTTCATCCATAGACCCCATCTAAGGCACTGATCCTCATTTGGTTGAGTGAAGTATTCAAAGGGAATTCTCCCATAACCTTTTCGGAGAAAGTTTGGATTAAAGAATGGGGATTTGGGCCAAGGTGACAGTGAACCCTCATCCTGTGTATGCCAATCATTGCATGTTGCACAGACCTTAGCAACCCTGCTAAATTGATCAGTAACACATCTGAAGAGACAGAACATATGCATTTCCATAGAGACACCGTGACACTGTCAGCACACTTTAATAACCTGAAACATCTCAGTCCCCATCTGCCATGGACTGGGAATCTATGCCTCCGTGATCAGAAAAGTAAGTTAACTCTGTTCATAATCTTGTTCAGTAAACTATTTGAATTAAAAGGAATTAATTCTTTAACAATAGAATAAAGATAAAACGAAACCCACAGGTTCATCCCGTTCTAGAATAAAAATGTTATATTCGTCTTCAAGAATGCTTGGATGGGTATGAAAACTTAAATGCAACATCGTACCTATTACCAACTATTAGCAAAGCTACAGCTATTGGTACACCTTTAGTGAAACTAGATAAATTCTCATAAAAAATGCATTTTAGAGTATGAATGGCTTTATGCAAAAAAGAAATTTTATCATGTATATCAAAGAATCCAGTGCCATTGTACAGTCTCTTGTAGATTAAATATTTCCGGAGTCTGAACTGACTGTCACAATTGGATAAACACAACATTGGCATAGATACCCTACCAAGAAAGTAAACACTTGAAATATGTATCTTGAAATTGTCAAATTTCGATAATTATTATTAAACTGAGAATTGTCGGGGTCGTAGAGAATTTACCATCACGTGATCTCCATAAGCATCGACGATAGTTCCAAAGTAAGGGTCAGTGCAAGGATATGTTACATGAGCCTATAAAACCATAGGAAGAAATTCACTTTTCAGCATTTCATAACTAGTAACCCTCAAGTAACTTGACCAGACTGCATTGCAGTAGCTGATTATCTATGCTGTAAGTATATTATCCCTTGTATAATATAAGAGGTATCTCCCCAAAGAATAGATAAATTGAGAAGCGTTCCTCAAAAACTGTGGCTCAATATTTAGAAAGAAAACCTTTGAAAAATAACACTACTTCAAAGGAATACATCAAATCAATAGTCAAACGAAGTTGAAATGACCAAAATACTTACAATGGTATGACCAAGTTCCAATTGAGTACGTGGCACATGGTACTCTGGAGAAGTTGAATGGAGAGTTGATGCCACATGTGGCTGATGGTGCTGGCCATTTGCAATAGTAACACCATATCCTGGATATAATAATTGCATGTGAATAGGAAAACTAAAAACTTGATTTAATAATTACAGACCAAAAAGCTTTACTGGAATGGCACAGTTATCAACACTAAAATAAATCGATAACATTAGATAAGTAAATCAATAGGAGAATGCCAACAGAAAATGCCCCGTAAGATAAAATATTAAGGAAATGATAATAAATTAAGTTGATATAACCCTTAGAGCCTCAACTACGACACTTTAATTTTTTGCAAGTCTACTCAATGCCAAAGCCAGGATGCAAGCATTGATTCTTGTCTATAACCACCTTTGCTGGAAAATAATATAAGCAATAAATAAGATATCGAAATAAACAAACCTCAATGTATGGAAAATTATACCAAGTAATTGGAAAGAACAAAGATGATATTATGATCTGATGCACATAAGATATAATATAGACGGAGAGAAGACGTGATTATAACTGAGAGTCCATAAAACATAACACCATCCTCTGTATGAAAAAATGCATATTATTATCAAGCTATGACTCTGAAGTAGAGATATGATGAGCCTCAACAGGAAATCCCAGAAAATAATATAAGCAATAAATAAGATATCGAAATAAACAAACCTCAATGTATGGAAAATTATACCAAGTAATTGGAAAGAACAAAGATGATATTATGATCTGATGCACATAAGATATAATATAGACGGAGAGAAGACGTGATTATAACTGAGAGTCCATAAAACATAACACCATCCTCTGTATGAAAAAATGCATATTATTATCAAGCTATGACTCTGAAGTAGAGATATGATGTGACTCTGAAGTAGAGATATGATGAGCCTCAACAGGAAATCCCAGAAAAAAGTACTGATCATGGCATAATGCATACCTGAATATATGAATACCAATCTTCTGGAAAAGTAGAGATGATACAACTAATAGTTCTGGATCTGAGCAGAATGGCAATACACAACTATTCATGACCATGAAGCAAACACTGGGAACTTTTTTGCAGGTTTCCTAAAAGTGAGAGAATGAAAAAACCCAAAAAAACAAAAACAAAAACAAAATTTAATTTCTCCAATGTTAGTACAAATTGAATCGGCTAAGTGTTCAAACTCAGGATATCAAGGAGAGCAGTCAAAAGGCATCTGCTTTGGCCAATCTTTCAAGCTGTGCTCATATGGCATGCTCAAGAAATATAGCAACTATACTGTATGTGGTCTGATGTAAATCAAAAGTTGCAGAAAGGCTGCCCTTTGCCACTGAGACGTGTTGCCACAATCTAGCAAGGGTCCTAGGAGGGGTACCTAGGGACAACTACTAGACCTAATGACAACCATGGGACAAAGACCCACTATCACCTCAGTCAGTGTCCCCGGCTCTTTACGGACTTTCACCAATGGGAGGAGTCCCAGTATGAGGGAAATCACTAGAATAATAGGATCAATAGCAAGGTATAAGGTGATTTCCAAAGCACATTCAAAGGAGAGGCTCAAATAATGGCTTGATTGCTTCAAAAGCAAGATAAGGGCTCTCCAAGAAAGGTTTATGAGGATGCCTAGACCTATAAGGGAGGGATATTTAATACAAGAGATACAACTAGATCAAGGTTTCCTAGGGGAATAAAGGACCTCTGGTTTTGTGAGATAACAAACATATGAAGGTTTGGGACCACAAGAAAGACCTAGGAGGATCCAAGCAACGCCTAGGGTTTGAGATATTTCATGGACAATGAGATACCTAGGTCAAGCAAGGATGATAGAGGTCAAAGAATGATTAACTCCAACGATTTTTCAAGAGCAAATGACCTTAGGAATGCCGCTAACCAAGAAAGCCTAAGGGCAAAAATGATGTTGAAGTTAGGGCTCGAGGTTTCTCTTAATCTAGCCACGGGGTTTGCTTCAAAATTTGAGGATGCCTGTAGGAAACCCCAATGTAGTAGCATGCCAACTTGCTCTTCAACACGACCAACCTAATGCAATTCGCACTAGGCCCTAGTTGGCCTTCTAGGGTTAGGGCCAAAAATGGAAAAAGTAGAAAAAAAAAAGTTTTAAGGTTGATCAACTATGATTAGGACGCAATGCCTTGACAATTGGAAGAAATGGAGTCAAGATTTACTTTGATGAAGGAACTTCGCTCTATCAAGGAGTCCTATGCAACTTTTCGCTAGCCCTAATGAGGCAGCTACCCAGCAACAAAGGATTTACACTTCGTTAGGCAAGAGATGAAGGAGTTTCAAGGTTTGCAAGATAACTCACATTTCTTGATGAGTAATGCATGCAATGCTTCAATAATAGAGTGCTTTCAACCATTCGCATTAAATTGGGGCATAAACAAGATCATGATAAGACATTCCATACATTAGACATGCAATATTACAAAGAAATATAATCAAAGTACAGTTACAAAGAAATGTGAGTATATCCATCCATCATAATTGCAATTAGAAGCTCGAAGACAAGAATAGCGAAAATCCAAACGTCAAAATGCATCAATAACATCTAATTTTGCCCATCAATTGCAGGTCTGAATTCTTTTACAAGATAAAATCTCAATCCAAATGATGATGATTTACAAATGAGGCTCATCTTCTATTTATATGAGCATTAAGGGATTTGATTTAGTCTAATTAGCCTAATAAGTCCCTAAAAACAACTTTAATGTGCAAAATAAAAATCCAATTGGTGACAAGCCCACCAAATAGCTCAAAAGTACTCAAAAAGACTTCCTAATGAGGCCAAAATGATAGAATAATGGTGCAAATGGTCATTGGAAGGCCTAGACAAGTCCTCCATGTGCCAAGGTGAAGAGGAGGGCTCTCATAATGATGACCAAGGGGTTGGCCCCTTGGTTTCCAAGCAAAACACCTATGGTGCCCCCAAGTGGTTGCGGGGCATAAAGAATGGTCTCATGGGTCTCCAACTGGATCAAACATGTCAATGGTCCATCAATATGGGCTAGAACGATGATACCAGCCATCCTATGTCTCCCCGAGTGAGACAAAACCCTGTCTAGGCTCTGGATCAACTGCCAAGTGTATGGTGCAAGTATGTGGCCCGCTGGGCAACGTGGTCCAAGTGCGTTATCATCTCTGTATGACTTGGGGCACGAACAAGAAATGGGTGGTAATGAAGAATCCCATCGCGTGGCAATCAATGCTCTGTTGTGGAGTCCCAAGGCTCTCAACGCTCACCCTACAAATGCCATCACGACCCTCTAGAGAGCTTGGATTTCGTATAGGGAGGCCAAGCCGAAAGATGAAGACTCATCTGCAATCCCGTATAAGATTCAATGTGTCTCCCCACCTTCCAGTACAACAATTCGTTAGTGCAATAGAGTAAATGAGCTTGCAAATCAGGGGCAAAAGTGGACACTTCATAGTGGCATGCCCTTCCAAATGGGCTTTAGAATGTACAAGTGTTCCCAAGGTTAAGAGGGGTTAACAAAGGACCCTAATAGGCGGTTTGAACCTCTAAGGGAGCAACAAGTTCATGGTGCATCTTTCAAATGGCAGGTGTCATGTGAAATAATGGTGGAACAGAATGTGGCAATAACGAAAGCTCCAAGCCACATGTCATGGTACAAGGGTAGCTATGATGAGGGAAGCCCACATATGTGTGTATAGATGTAGGAGGGAGAAATTGTGGTCCATGAGTTACCTCGGCCTTTGTTTTTCGACCCTTCTTCATATGACTTTCGTCTTTTATTGATTTTTCTTTCTTTTAACTGCTCGAGGCTCCAAGGAATGAGAGCATGATGCGTATGATAAAGTAGTGAATACCCCCTTAAGGTTGGGCATTTCATCGCCACTAGGGATTGGGATAATCATGAGTTCCTTAATGATGCAGGGGGCACACATAAGAGCCCTAGGAACCAGGGTGATGGGCATAATGATAAGGGGTAGAGCTCATGTTTGGCTTTTGCCTACATGCTAAATTCTTATGTCCCGACCATCTTTTGCATTTTATGGTACATTTCCTGTTGTAAGTGGCCAAATTATGCTTTTTAACATTTTTTTAGCTGCATAAACCTTCGGGCATTATTCCAGGCCTGACCCAAAGTGTGGACAAGGGGAAGGGGAGGCTAAATCCTTATGGACCCAATAGACAAATGTGGACCCAGATGGGAAAAGTGTCAAAAGGGGCTATAATGAGCGGAGGGGGGGTGGTACATTTGGCGTCAAAAAGTGGGACTATGCAACCAAAATCGGGGTTTCCCATGTAGTGCCACTCCTAGAGCTAGTAGCCAATAGAGGAGATCCCACGGGACTAGGATACAAGGTTAACCACCAAGTTGGGACAAGGGAACAAGAGTACAGACCAAGCTCATTTTTTCTACCAAATCCCCCCACAAATCCATGTCCAAATGTGTCCAAGAAAAGCAAGCAAAAATACCCAATTTCATAATAAAAAGCCATATCTTCGGGGTTGGAAGGCCCACCTTCAAACATACAATCATAACAGATGGGTGAGGGCATATAATGGCTGGCTCAGGTGGCGGAGAATGGTGGCATGGCAAGTTATCTAGTGGCTGCAAGGGGTTGTTGGTTGCCAACTAAAGACATATATGGAGAAAATTTTTCTTATGGATGTCACCCATTGGTGGTGGGTAACAAGACGCTGCAAGGATGTTGAGAATAAATCACCATAATAGCGATAAATACATGGAGAAACGCAACTCCAAAACACAACAAATAATTGTATTATCCACAACAAAAGAACCAATTTAGAATAGGTAAGAAATGATTTCCAAGTCCTATCGGACCACACAAAATATTGTGCATTTTCATAATTAGGTAAAAAAAATTCAACCTACAATCCACATCCACACCTAATAGAGAAGCATCCATGAAACAGTAGATTCCATGAGCATGATAGCGGCAAGTGCAACACAAATGAGTGTTGATAGAGGTGAGTGTAGGACAAATGAGCCTAATGCAGACAGCCAATATATAAACAAGCATAACATAGATGAGCATAAGCACAAATGCATGTGATAAATCATAGAAGCTAAACCGTAAATGTGGCAGGAGATGTACACAAACAACAATTCAAGCACATAAAACAAGTGCAGGGCGGTCCAAGAAAATGAGTGTGTGATGCCAATGTTGTCAAGATTGCAGAGGAATGGAACAGGGAAAAGAGCATGATAACAAGCATGCATGGTGAGCACATGCATCAATTAACGTGCTAGAGAAAGATGAAAGGTCAATGGAAGATGAAGTGCCCTTAACATATTTAAAGGTTCTAGTGTAAGTTGAGAGATAGGAATGGATCCCAAAAGCTCCAAAAGAAGATGAAGAGTCAAATTGGACATGAAGAGATGTTGGAGGTAGATGAAGAGTTTAGGGAAGTTGGTTAGCAATGAAATGAATAAAAGGGATTGTTGACATTTGAGTTGGGTTAGCAAATCCATATACAGTCCCAAGAGATAGAGATAAAGTTGTAGAGAGACTGCCATGAGCAAATAGTAGAGGGCTAAGTGATCCGGGTTGTACAAGGAATGAAATGAAAGCCAGGAAAAGGAAATGAAACACACATAGAGAAATATAACAAAGAGCACAGTAATATAGTTCAAACCCAACTTTCTTAATAAATAAATAGCAAAATACAGTAGAACACAAGTTGGTTAGAATGGTGGCAGTAATCTCTGAAGAGAGAGATGGCGACTCTATGCATTCACAAAAGCTATTACAAGAGGCGAAAGCATGGCCTTTGAACGAAAAAAATAACCCTAGAGGTCTAAACACCTAACCCTAGAAGATGAAGAAACAAAAGGTTTGCGGGCCGTAAGGTGGTTGGTTGGTACATCAACTTCCGAGGGTGCAACTTTTGCATACAATCTCCATTTGGGGCACACAATAGCTCGTTGGAAAGCAATGTTTGAGGACTACAAATTTTGACAAGGACTACAGCATGGCATGGCAACCCCTAGCCTCGTAATTTGCCAAAAAAACATCATTTAGGGCTTCAAAACAACCCCGAAAGTTTGAGACCCAAAAAATCATAGAAAAATTGCTAAGAAGATAGAGAACCATTGAGTCGATCGAAGAGGTGGGTGGCCACTAGTATACACCTAGATCAATCCTCACTACTTAGAAAGTAATGGTCCCCATGGCGTCAATTTCCCTCATCAAATGAGGAAACTTCTGTTGAATTTGGCTCCTAGTGAGCCACTTGCCTTGGTGAAGAAGCTTCCCTGCTTTGACAACCCAATAGAGTTGTATGTGTTGTTGGCGGATATCCTTTGTCTTGGTGTCCATGATCTGATCCACTATAGTCAATTCAATGCAGTCGGGATTGAGTTGTGTGGGAGCTAATTATTTGACTGTCTTCGAGGTGTCCAACAGAGGCGGAAAAAATAGTCGAAACAGCTACACATTAGATACTAGGTGCAAGCCAAGGAAAAGGAGAATACTCAATTCAAAATCATTTTCACCCACAACCTTTGTGATCGTGTAACACCCATATCAGAGTGGTTTGAGCTTCCTATGAAGGCTTGTGAGACACTCTTTCTATAAATGCAACCACACCTTATCACCAACCTGAAACTTGTGTGGAACCATGTGTTGGTCATATCACTGCTTGTACTTGGCATTGGCTTTATATAGGATATCATGAATTTGTTGTTGGAGGTCTTAGATCCATTCAACAAATATGACTGCTCTATTTGCCTCAGCATGAGAATGGAAGAATTTGTCAATGAAGAAGCAATGGGCATAGCTACATTAGCTGGATCCAATGGTTCAAACCCTAAGCATACCTAAAATAAAATATGGCTAGTAGAGTAGTCAAGGGCTCTATTATAGCTATGCTAAACATATGGAAGGCTTTCGTCCGATGCATATGGATGCTTGGAGTTGTACATGCACAAGTTATGCACAATCATCCTATTGATTAGTTTTGTTTGTCTGATTGTTTGGGGATGAAAGGTGATTGATTTGGTCAACATGGTATCCATTAGAGACCATAGGCTAGACTAGAAGGTATTGAGCAACCTACTATCCCCATATCTAAAATAATGTTCCAAAGTAGCCCAAAATGAACCCAAACATGGTCAACATGGTATCCATTAGAGACCATAGGTTAGACTAGAAGGTATTGAGCAACCTACTATCCCTATCTAAAATAATGTTCCAAAGTAGCCCAAAATGAACCCAAACATGCTCAATGAAGAGTTTAGTAGTGGCTTCAATTGTGATACTCCTTGCATGGTGCCAAAATGGCAATCTTAGAGAACTAATTGACAACAACAAACACACAATCGTTACCATGGTTGATGGAGGGAAAAACTAACATGTAAACCATGGAGATTGACTCCCAAGGCTTGTATTAGGTAGGTGAGGAGTACACAACCCTTACTTCTTGATGGTTGGTTTAGTAATGGTACAAGCAGTGCACAATTTGCAATAACAGTATACATCTTGTCGAAGCTTTGGCCAACAGAAATACTTCTGAAGTATTACTAATGTCTTATCCACACCAGAATGCCCTACCACCCAACTGTGATGCACCTCCTATATCAACTTGGAATTTCACTTGAAGGAACACATAGGTGGCCCAAGTAGCACAAGAGCACATCTTGGAGGTGGAGGTATGGTACTTATTTGCCCATAATCAACACCTAGAATGTGGCAATGAAGTCAGATTCATTGTTGTATAATTGTGGCCATACAGAGGTCTCATGCCCAGAAGAGTTGAAAACTGTAGTTAGTGCCAAAATTGAGGGTTAACTGATGCAGTCTGCAACATGATTGGTGTTGCCATTCTTGTGTTTGATGTTTAAGTGTAATTGTTGCAGGGATGAGGACCATTTCTAATGGCGGTCATTATGCAACTTTCTTCATGTTTGCATGAAATCGCAAACGCCTATGATCAGTGTCGATGATTTTCTCCTTCCCCAAAATATAATGCTTTCATTGTTGACATGCCTTCTCAATGAAGTACATCTCCTTACCATAGGTGTATCTCCAGATAGTAAAGAGTATTTCATTGTGAAAGGCCATTGGATGTCCTTGTTGAGTGATGATTGTGTTGATAACATAGTCGGAGGGATCTATCTCAATCTCAAATGGTTGTTTCAAGTATGGCAGAGTGAGGATCAGTGCAAAGAGAGGCGGCGTTTCAAATCCTCAAGTGCTTTTTGTTGTGACTTAGACCAGAAAAACTTTGTTTTCGCTCCACCCCTGATCACTTGACTAAAGGGCCAAGCGATATGAGAAAACCCAATACGAAGCTTTAGTAGAAGTTAGCAAGGATTAAAAAGCTACAGAGCTCTATTAAAGTTGTTAGTGCTGGTGAGTCCATGATGTATCCCAAATATTGAATTCTTTGCATACCAAATGAGCATTTCTCTATATTGCATACAACTTGTGTTGTCACAAGGTGCTCAAGTCCTACTGAATGTGCTTCAAATGTTGTTCCCAAGTTATACTGAATATGAAGATGTTATCCAAATATACAACCACAAAAGCATTTGTGAGCAACCGCAAGATATCATCCATTATCCTCATCAACATTGTCGAAGCATTAGTCAAGCCAAAAGGCATGACCAACCACTCAAAAATGCCTTCTTTAGATTTGAACCATACATCGGTTTGTTCAATTGGAACCTAATGGTAGCGTAACTTTAGATTAATCTCACTAAAGGACTTGGCACCTTTCATCTCATTAAGAAGAACGTCAAACTGGGGGATTGGGAATCTATTCTTCATGATAATTTTGTCTAGGGCTCTAAAATCAATACATTGTCTCCATGTCTGATCCTTCTTCTAAACCGACACAATTGGACTCTCACAACGTGAGGAGCTCGATGGAATGTGGCCCTTTTGGATAAGCTCATGAATCTGAGATTTTATTTCCTCTTTCTCTATGATATCAATGTCTCTACAATCTTGTCCACTTGGTTCTATTGTGTAGAGAGGCCCTATGCTGAGGCTATGGTGGTCGCACTGACCTTCATTTCACCTTATGACCAAAGCATGAAGATGACAAACTTTGCAATCTGAGAAATTACCTTTTGGCATTGTTTTCCTAAGATCAATCAAATTGTAGTAGTCAGAACTACCTTGAGTACTCTGTAAAGCTCACCTCCTATAGTGAGAATGATAGTACATGGACGAGACTCATAAACAACATGATGTTTCCACATATAAAGTTGTCCTAAAAGAACATCACAAACATTAGGGGGGGATGTTGAAAAATGTAACTAGGTTCGGTCTTCATAAAATGTAGTTGTCAAAAGAAATTTTATTATTGTTACAATGATTTATTAAAGCATGGATTTCATGCTTGGGTCATCATTTTATTAGTCAAAGTCCCCATTGAGGACTCCTAGGATTAATAGAGAGTCAATAGAGTCCTTGTATATTTTATGAGACCCTTCTTGGGCTTTTGAACGACAGACAATGTATTCTAGATTCCGGCCCTTGGTTTTGGGAAAAATCAGGCCTATTCATGAAGCCATGGAACCCATCATTCAATCCCTCTACAACAGTGATAACCTCAGCACCAGTTTGGGTGAGATTGCCAAGCCTACCCTTGCATCTCTGGAATCTCTCCTCGCTAAAAGCCATCGGAAATGCAATTGGGAAATTTTACTGCAGGTGCCCAGAAACAGAGGAATATACCAGAACCACCTATGCACGCATCTGTGTGGAAATGGATTTCAGCTCCGGATTCCCAGCTGAAATAAACCTAACAAGTAAAGACTATGTGTGGAACCAGAAGCTTGATTATGAAAGTGTCCTCTTCAGATGTCGATCGTGCTTTGAGACGGGGCATCTAGCCAAAAATTGCCCAAAAGCCTCTGAGAAAAATTTTGCTAGGAAAAACCACCACAGATCTACATGGTGGGAAGGAGCACAAAAAGAACACTACACTGTCATCAAAGAAGAAGAATATTCTAGAGAAAACTCCGAGTCACAAGAAATCAAGGAAGAAGGAAACAACTCTCAAAGCAAGCAAGGAGAAAGCCCGCCCCAACAAATCAACAGTTATGAGGATGTGAATACCGCAGAAAATAAATCTTCATTTAATAACAAAGCAGATCTCCTAAACCAAACTTCTCTGACTATAGATCGCGAAGCTAAGACACCAATGTCCCAAGAACCAGAAGAGATGAAGGAGATGCAAGACAAAGGAAGTTGGAAGACCGTAGAGAAAAGAAAGAAAGCTACAACACCAATCTCGCCAAGAAAGACGAG
>APFE030102177.1:30728-42097 GCA_000404065.3 Pinus taeda | reverse complement strand
AGGAGCCAGACAAGTAAAAATTAAGAAAATTGTAGGTCCGATAGACCAATTTGGTCTCAGTGGACGTTACCCATCATCATCATCATCATCATCAAAAGGAATTATTTTTGAGCCAAAAATAAATTATGTAACCTCCACACCAAGTCGGCCTCAAAGAAGGCAATTCGTGTTGAGATGTCAATGTTGTCATTGATGGCCATATGGATTAAATATATATATACAGCCAGAATCCCAAGAAGCGTTGGACCCATGGAGCAGTCCCAAGGAGCAAGAGGAGTAGTACCAAACACAAGAGCGAGAAGAAGTTCAAAGAGAAGTCATCAGGAGCCAAAGGAAAGCCATCGGAAGCAAAGAGTAGGAGCCAAGACAAGCCAAGGAGGAGCGGATCCAAGAGAAGACTGCATATGCCCAAGAGAAAGAGCCAAAAGGAAAAAGCAGTGTTATTGGCGTTATAGACTTTGGAAACCTTAATAATCCATATCGAAATATATCACAATGCATATAATAAACCCAAACCGGAGAAATATCATTTCGGCCCTTTTTATTGCGTGTGACCACTCAAATCTCCAATATGAACCTCTAATCCCCGATATAGACCTCCGATCTTTGATATCAACCTCTGATCTTCGATATGTGATATGGACCTCCGATCTCTGATATGCAATATGGACCTCCAATCTCCGACTTTCGATATGCAAACTCGGCTTAATTTAAGTTAACGATTTAATTATTAAATCGCATCCACCACTTTATCGAAACTTTTGAATGGCACCTCCGATAAGACCCTCTGATTGCCAATTGCCAATATAATCGTGAACTTGATTGGCTTTATCATAACGTGTCTAATATAATATCATGTCAGCCTCGTCGGAACTTTCCTATATCGCAAGTTTTGCAGGCCATGTCATGTTAAAGCTTCTGATAAAAAACCCCGATATCCATGTGGTCCCGATGTATGGGAGTAAAGTTATGATGTGGCATGTGGGACCTCCCGGCATCCATTATAATATGGTTTCGCATTGCTTAAATTTATTCGTTTGATTAAGAGTTATGGCCCCTCCTATCTTGCTATTATAATATGGTTTCCGTAACAATGAAACTATGTTATATTTGGTCGATTATTAACAAAGACCCCTTCCGACCGTTATTTAATATATTTTCATGTGCCACTTCATGCACAAGTCGGCCTCTCCTCTAATGAATGTGTCTTTTCGTTTATTGGCAAAACCCGTATAAAAACAAGTCAAATACTTCATTTCAAGTATCGATTGGGTGAAGATCTATTACAGAGACACATTACAATTCACAACTCGTGACCAAGGAACACCGAGAATAAATTGAAGAATTAAATTGTTTGGGGATAATCTATTCTAGAGCTCAAAAATTGGATCTGTAGAAGACCTATGAACAGCTAGCATTGCAGAGGTTCAAAAGCTCAATTTTTAGGCTCAGTCAGATCCGTTGGGTGCCTAAGCCTACCTCTGTACTTTGCATCTGTGACTAGATAACTCGGTGTTGGTCAGTGATAAAAACTTGGTGTTGGACGGTGATAAAATTCGGACTGTGGACAAAAGGATATACCACCTTCTCAAGCCAATCATCCGTTAGATGAGGGGAGGTGGGGGGATGCGGGGAGGTGGGATGTTGGATGCTGTAAGGATGTTGGAGGCCTTTTGGGGGCCTGTTTGAGGGTTGTTGGAGGGTGCAGATGGGCTGATTTTTGCAACTGGAATGACAATGCATAGTCACCCCTATTTGTTCAGTCCGTTCCGTGAAGCCACTCCCTACTCTTAGCATCACTTCCGGTACCGGCAGGGCAATTATCATGTTATCAAACTGATCAAGCTTAATACAACCCTTTTTCGATCCTGCTGGAGGAACCAAGAACAGAGCGCTTTTTTCTCTACAAAATGGAAATAACCCAATGAATAATTATATAAATATGATTTTGCCAATATCAATCAATAAAAAAAAAAGTTTCATATTGGGTCGATCAGACAATAAATAAAGAAATTGAAGTTAACCACCTTGGTAAAATCCAACTTTATTGAAAAGTTTAAACCGGTATCAGTCCAATTCGGTATCAGGGCGGCTCGCTATGATCAACGTTTTCCCGTGTAAGATTAGTTGTTCATAATTTTATTTTTTTGGGTGGCTCACTGTGACTATGCTCAACCCACTGTAACATACTTCAGTGTTGTGGATTATCTCTGTAGCTCGCATTTTGAGAATAAAGACTCGGATCAGTGAGACAGTCAATTAGAGGAGCTCTGTTATGTAACTTGCAAAGAACTGTTACTATTGCAATAGTCTGGAATGCTAAGAAGACATTACAACTCCGTGTGCGAATGTTCTTCCTGTGGTAGCTCAATTGATTAAAGTAGTCTTGGACCTGTTTGGAGGACAGAATTATTACAATGTTATTGGGCCTCATATATGAACAATTAGTTCTTTGGAGCAGGCCAGATAGCTAGAGTAAGGAGAATGAAGAAATCTTCAAGATGAAATCCGATATCATCTCCCTTAAAGTAGAAGCTAATGAAGCGACACGAGTCAAGGAAGAAATTGAGAAACAACTAGCTAGGAAAAATGATGATTGTGGAAAAATGGAAGAAGAAATTGTTTCACTAAGGAAAAAAGTTGAATTGTTGAACAAAAGCTTGAAAAGTTCTCAAGCCTTGGATGACATGCTCAGCTATCAGAG
Source organism: Pinus taeda (assembly GCA_000404065.3). Classification (NCBI taxonomy): domain Eukaryota; kingdom Viridiplantae; phylum Streptophyta; class Pinopsida; order Pinales; family Pinaceae; genus Pinus; species Pinus taeda. The sequence goes on along the minus strand of APFE030102177.1, from coordinate 39,393 downwards.
ATCTTCATTTGATAAAACAGGTCTCAGTTATGTAGGTGAATCCTCAAACAGAACTGAAGCAACTCTTATTGCTTCAAACAGCAGAGAAGTGGAGAAACTTGGAAGAAATATTTATGTCCTCAGTTCCAACAAAGGCAAAGAGAAGAGTCAAGATGACATTGGAAGAAACCCTACTCCAAGAAGATGTGAAGATGGTGTCAAGACTGCAAGAGGCAATAAATCTGATCAAAAGCTTCCAAGACAAAAAAACTTTAGAATTACATCAAGACAAAATTGTGCAGAAATTGTCAAGGATGCACAAGAGGAAATGGATATCATCAAAGAATTCCGAGGTAGAATGCTTTCAGAAGTCCATCAAGGCAATCATCATTTCCCAAGTACCAAAATTTATTTCATGGTTATTGTTATTCTTGTACAAATTTTGGGCACATGGCAAAGGATTGTAGGGCATACCACAAGGGCAAATATAATTGTTCCCATCAGTTTCCTGGAAGCAATTTTGCAGGAGGAAATTATGCTTCCTCATTTATGTACAAAACCGAATGCTACAAATGTCATAATTTTGGTCATATGGCTCGTAATTGTAATTTGAATTGGGTTCCTAACCAAGCTCAAAGCATAACTACCAAGCCAGAAAAGAAAGTCACACAAGTCTGGAGAAAGAAGCAGATTGGATCAGAAATCCTCTTAAACACTCAAGCCAACAACACATGTTGTTGATCTGATGAATACATCTTTGACAGATTATGATGATGAGATTCTACCAGGAAAAGACCATCCATACTGTTGGGGGGGCTTGTGTTTCTGAACTGTTCTTGCAAAAGCTATTTGTGAAGAGCCCTATGAGACACTTGATGAGTCACATACGGGCAATTGTGTTATGAGGCATATCTCCCAATAGATAATCTCCCGGAAGTAACTCCATTGAAGAAAATCATCCATTGATTGAAGATATCTTCCACTTGCAGCGATCTTTCTTGTCTGAAGCAAACAAAAGAGCTAGAGGAGTTTATGCAGGCAGGGGGAGCTAATTGATCATTTCCAATTGAATTGTAGACAGTCACTAGCGTTGGAAAATTATGGGCTGCTGAGATCGAACTAATGGCAGAAGGCAGTAAATGCTTGGTCAAGACAGAAAAATGAAGTTGATCTCAAAAGACTCTGACCAGAGATAAAATATGGAAATGGCATTTGTGGAAGCAGACAACAGTTGAATCAGAAGGATATACAAACAACTACAAAGTATTCGAACTGGTATTTAAGTCTCTGGAAAGAAGAATATACAACCAAATATTATAACACTTGACGGATGGAGTAAAACAAACCCAAATCAATATAGCACCACTGGTGAACTATAGAACAGAAAGACAGAGGTGACTAAGCAGCATGATGAAGACAAAAAAGGGAGCACGGGTTTAGAGGGAGTTGTAAAAGCAACCATCTAAGCAACAACAGAAGAAGCAACATGATAGAAAGAGCAGCAGGTCGAGGAAACACAACTATTGTTGAGATGTCCTTCGAATAGGCAGAAAAATTCATTAAAAAATTGTTGAGCGCCCCATTTGCCATTGATGCCAAAGGGGGAGAGAATACAGAAAGGAGAGGATCTAGGAAAAGGAGTATATTGCCATCAATGACAAAGGGGGAGATTGTTGAGATGTCAATGATGTCATTGATGGTCATATGGATTGAATATATATATACAAACAAAATCCCAAGAAGCGTTGGACCCAAGGAGCAATCACAAGGAGCAAGAGGAGCAGTACCAAAGAGAAGAGTGAAAAGCAGTTCAAAGAGAAGTCATCAAGAGCCAAAAGAAAGCCATCAGAATCCAAGAGCAGGAGCCAAGACATGCCAAGGAGGAGCAAATCCAAGAGAACATCGCATATGCCCAAGTGAAAGAACCAAAAGGAAAAAGCAGCGTTATCAGAGTAATAGACTTTGAAAACCTCAATAATCCATTATCGGAATATATCACAACACATAATAAAATTAAACCGAAGAAATATCATTTAGGCATTTTTATATCACGTATTTTATTGTGTGTCACCACTCAAATCTCCAATATAGACCACCGACCTCTGATATATGATATGGACCTCCAATCTTCGATATGCGATATGGACCTCCGATCCTCGATATGCGATATGGACCTCTGATCTCCAATATGTGATATGGACCTCCGATCTCCGACTTTTGATATGCAGACCCGACTTGATTTAAGTTAGTGATTTAATTATTAAATTTCATCCACCACTTTATCGGAACATTTCAATAGCACCTCCGATAATACACTCTGATTGCTGATTATTGAGATGGTCGCAGACCCAATTGGCTCTATCATAATGTGCCTAATATAATATCGCGTCCGCGTCGTCGAAACTTTCCTATATCACAAGTTTTGCAAGCCATGTCATGTTAAAGCTTCCAATAAAAATCCCCGATATCCATGTGGTCCCGATGTACGGGAGTAAAGTGATGATGTGGCATGTAGTACCTCCCGGCATCCATTATAATATGGTTTCACATTATTTAAATGTATTCGTTTGATTAAAAGCTATGGACCCTCCTATCTTGCTATTATAATATGGTTTCCATAACAATGAAACTATGTTATATTTGGTCAATTATTAACAAAGACCCCTTCTGACAACTATTTAATATATTTTCATGTGCCACCTCATGCACAAGTTGGCCTCTCCTCTAATGAACATGTCTTTTCATTTATTGGCGAAACTTATATAAACACAAGTCAAATACTTCATTTCAAGTATCGATTGGGTGAAAATCTATTACAGAGACACATTACAATTCACAACTCATAAACGAGGAACACCAAGAAGAAATTGAAGAATTAAATTGTTTGGGAATATTTGTTCTAGAGCTTAGATATCAGATCTGTAGAAGACCTATGAACAGCTAGCATTGCAGAGGTTCGGAAGCTCAGTTTTTAGGCTTAGTCAAATCTGTTGGGTGCCTCGGACTACCTCTGCACTTTGCATCTGTGACTAGATAACTCGGTGTTGGTCAGTGATAAAAACTTGGTGTTGGACGGTGATAAATTTCGAACTGTGGACCTTCTAAGACTTCGGATCTGTGCGATCTTTTTTCAATGGCTCACTGTGACTGTACTCGACCCACTATAACATACTTTAGTGTTGTGGATTATCTTTGTAGCTCGGATTTTGAGAATAAAGGCTCGGATTAGTGAGACAAACACTTAAAGGAGCTCTGTTCTGTAGCTTGCAGAGAACTGTTACTATTACAGTGGTTCGGATTGCTAAGAAGACATTACAGCTCGGTGTGCAAACATTCTTCATGTGGTAACTCAATTGATTAAAGAAGTCTTGGACCTATTTGGAGGACAAAATTATTACAGCGTTATTAGGCCTCATATTTGAGCAATCAGTTCTTTAAAGCAGGCCAGATAGTTGGAGTATTAAAGAACTTTGTGAAGCAGCGTATTAAAGATTTGTGGAGATCATCAGAGACCTTGATTGAAGCCCTCATGGAGTGGCCTTAGAGAGATTGTTTGGGTACCATGAAGAGCAGTGGTGACACCTTCTAAGAAGACAAGGTTGTCACTGTTGAAGTGATTGGAGGAGGCATTACTAAAGATAGATAGGCTCGTTGCAGAAGATATTGGGAGACATAAAGAATCATCAAACTTATCTTGACGAATTGCAGCTGGGGGTTGGAGCCCTAGAGGTAAGAGCCTCATAGAGACAAGGTTGGTGCCTTGGAAGATAGCGTTGGAGCCCTAGAGGATAGGAGTCCTCAAGAGACCAAGTTGGAGCCTGTACCGAAGATAGGGTTGGAGCCCTAGAGGATAGGAGTCCTCAAGAGACCAGATTGGAGACTGTACCAGAGATAGGGTTGGTGCCTCAAAGTGACAAGGTTGGAGCCTTGGAAAGTCCAAGTCGGTGCTTGGCAAAATACAGGTCGGAGCCTCGAAGATTGAAGATTGGTGTCTTCATCTAGGGTTGGAGCCCTACACGTTATTGTATTGGATTTATTGTAAAGAGGATTGGAGTCCTCGTCATTGATTAATAAAATTATTATTCTATCATTGTTCATTTTGTGTTCTAATATCTTAACTAGTAAAAATAACAATTGAAAAGAAACATTGATTCACCCCCTTCTCAGTATTTCCAACAATTCCACCTCATTAAATGGCTCTATATACAAGGTTGTTCGACTTCATTTGAGAATCTCACTCTCTCAAGCATAGTTCGATCTTTGGAAGCTGGGAGTTGGGAAGAAGTGCGAAGTTGAAGGGTCCAAAAGGAGTGTGAGTTTGGTCTAGGAGAAAGAGAAGAAGAAAATCAAAATTTTGGTGCCTCTCTCTCTCTCGTGTGGGTTGGTTTAGGAGATCGAAGTCTCCTTGTCTAGGTCGACGTTGCTAATGATGTCGAACGCTGCCAAGTTGAAGTTGCTAGGGTCGAAGTGTTGTTGCTGCTAGGTCTAAGGTTGGATCGAAGAAGGAGAGGTTGGCTTGGTGTGCAGGAGGTCTTTGTCTAGGTAGAAGAGTCCCAAGGAAAACTATTAAAGGAAGAAATTTTGACTAGGTTTTCCCCTAGATAGGTGTTTTGCCCTGGCAGGGTGCCTACATCTTGTGTCTTGTGTTTTTGTGATCTTCATGCACACATAATTTGGTAATTGCTTGATGAAAGATAATATAACAAATAAGTAAAAGAACCAACATATTTCACAAGTAATTATCAAGAAAGAGAAATCTAACCCTAATCCTACTAGCATTGATTTCTCAATAGGGAAACATCACACATTACCTCATCTTTGAAGACTTGATGTCGTAGGACAAGCGGCATTGATGGCTGACACAAATGTCTCATTCATAGCTCAAAGAACCAATGTGTATGGTTGGGGTTGTGGCACTATCAGCAGCTTCGATCTATTGATAACCTTAGATGAGAGATGTCAACGACGAAATGTAATGGGGCCCCCTTCACCCGCATATGTGAATGGAAGAGGTGTTCCCCCTCTTTGGGCACCTTTGGCTCTTCTGGTTGGATGTTTGCAGCTGTGATGGTACCATTGGGCTCTACATCGATGATCTGCCTTCCTTTATCTCGTTCTGAATCAAAATCAAAGCTAGAGTCTATTACCTTTTCTTTAAGCTCCACCAATAATGATTATCTTGAGTGGCATTCATCGATGTTGTGCCAGTGAATTTTCTAAAATTCACACCACTTTTAAGTGTCTTATTTTGACTTCCCATTACCCTTCTTTGCCTATGACTTGGGTTGGTTGTCTTGAGCTTGGCCCTCCTTGCTTTGTCCCTGGTTTTGCGAGTTTGGGCTACATTTTCTAGGCTTTTGTTGCAGTGGATTTGCAAAATTGAACTCCTGCTTATTCTTCTACTCAAATTTGATGGTGTATTGATAAGCGGCTCTTAGTGAGGAGATATCCAAAAAATCCATCACCATTCAAATGTACCTGTGTAGAGCACTACAGCATTTCATAAAGAGGTGTTGCTAATAGTCTTTGATACCCAGCTTAGTGTAAGTCAAGGAAAATATTGTACTCTAACATCATCTAGTATCTCTCCCGATGCAGGGTTCATCTCATGTACTTGTCATTGTAGGTCCCTATATGATAGAATTCCTCCTTGAGGGCATCAACAAAAGCTTCCCAAGTGGGTCATGCCTTGAATATCATAAACTCATCTTCACTATGTCTCTCCCAATAATGTTCCCACCAAGCTTGGACATAGGGAAGGGCTTTCAAGAGTGCAAAGGTGATATTTTAAAAAATTTAACCATTTCTCCAAAGCATTTACATCTATTTGGCCTTCAAATAAGGGGATTTCAAATTTAACTTGTACCTTGATGTTGTACCTCCAAAATTGTCATTGGTTGAAGGTGCCTTAGGCCCTTGTTGGAATTCATTGAAATGTTGAATTTTTCCTTAGGGCCCAGATCTGATCTATGGTTGATCACGCACATAGACATACTAGAAACCCTCATCTTACAAGCACTTTGCACAGTGAAAATCCTCAGCAGTGAACTCAATTTAGTACACAGTGATTTGAGCCCAAAGCTCAGTTATTTTATTAATTCATCAATAAAAGAATCATGTGGCTCCTGCACAAGGGATCATGGCCCTCGATCACTAGTACAGCTAGTATATATATATACAAACTAGGGCTTGTGATCTGCTACTTCAAATATGCAATCTACCCAATGAAAAGACAAGAACAAATACATAACTTACTAGTTGATGTCCACGGTCCTTACAATCCTTGTTGTCCTTGAAACCTGGCTTGTGCTTTGCCACCAGCACACAAGGATTAGGTTGCTTCCTAATCTCTGTCAAATTAGTTGCTCACAAGGTAAAATAGCTTACATATATCATCCTTTAATAGCTTTGTTACTCACAATGGATATGCCCTTCAGATCACTGTGTATTAGCCCTGTTGACCACTATGTGTCAACGACCCATAGCAGTACACCCCCTTTTTTCGCAAAAGCGATAGCGTCAGATCAATGTATTCGTGCCGTACAACTATCATCATCAGCTTGACTTCCAGGATGTTATGTAAACCCTTTCTACATGTGTATAATGTAAATAATCTCAGCAGATCCGTGTCATGTATGTAACGACCTAGGTAAACCTACTTTTCTAGTGACGATCTCCATTCTAGGAGGTTTTTTGTCTCACCGATCCATTTTCGGATGGTCAGCAAAGATTTCCTCCAGTCTTACCCCAAAGCTGGAATGAATTTTAACACTAGGATCTTAGGCGAGTCCTAGTGTTCTAGATCAAGTCCATGTAAAATTGATTTTGGAATAATCCTAACTATTTGGTGGTTATTTTATTACAACTTGTTTGGTCTGCTGAATTATATTTGTATCGCAGAAATGGGTGGTCCATGAGGGTCTTTTACAAATGGGTTTTCCCCCTTATGATGTAAAAAATATGAAAATAATGATGTAAAGTGTCTTTGGGGTTGGAAAATAATTTATCCCTTCATAGGTTAATTAATTAAATTTTATGGCCAAAAATTAATTAAAATCCTAAGCCAAAAATTTAATTAATTCTAGGTCCTAGGTAAATTTAAATTCTCCAAAGGTAAAATTCATCAGTCCTTAAATAAAAATTTTAAAAGGTCTCATGACTAAAGTAAATTAATTATTTTGCTAAATTTTAAACCTTTGATCCCTAAGGGTTAAGTCAAAGTCAAATTTTTGGGGAAATTAACTCAAAATTTAATTTTTGAGTTAATTAAAATACATTTAATTAAATAATTCGAATTTCCTCAAGATTTAAATATTTCGACGGATGAGACTAAAAGAAATTTTAATCTTCATCAACAGTCGAGATTGCTTTGACGAGGATCACTCGAACTAACCATTGGAGGATTTATCTTTAAATAGAAAGTCATTTATCAGTCGATTTATCTGACCTTTGAGTCGTGTGCTTAGCAAGAAGCTCGTGTAATCTTTTTCTGGATAATAAAAAAAAACTTTGGGGTTAAGTTCTGTTGGTGTTACTCTTCATGGGAATACTATAAGATGTGTTGTTTTCATGCATAATTTTTTTTTAAAGCCATTGATGATAACTTCTAAAGAATGATTTGAGTACAGGTATCTTGCTCAGTCGCTGGGGTTTAAATAATAATCTAAATTTTGAACGTAATAGCAGGTATATCTATTTGTCTGAATTTTATTATTATTTTCTCGCCCTATTTTTAATGGTTGGATGGAGTTTTGCAGGGAAATCTTGATTTTAGATCCTCAGGCGTTAGGGGAAGTTTTCACTTGGACCAACCAACTCTCGATCTGTATTTCCTGAAGAGCCCAGCTAAATTAGCTCCGGGCTTATCATAAGATTTTTTGTTAGTGATGCACAAAGAGTTTCGAGTTAGCACCTCCTTTAAAATTTAAAAATTTAATTTTTTGTGCGGCATAATGATAGATCAGGCTGATTAGAGCCTGCAGTTTGTAAATTTTGTAATTATTTTTCTAACATGGGTTTTTATGGGTTTTAGTTTTTATCGTTGTATATATCGTTTGGGAGTTTTCTTGTTGTCGTGCAGCTACAGATCTAAGGAGGAAATTTGTGTAGTGTCCAAATCTAGGCCCTGGAGGGTAAGATCAGGATCTCTAGGGTTTATCAACATAATTTTCCAGGGATATTATTCAAATTTTTGCAGTCCAAGGGTTTGAAAATTTTATAAGGGTTTCAAGGAAATCTGAAGCAAAAGGATTCAACATTTTAATCAGAATTTTTGGAAATGTTTTAAAAGGTTTTTTGGCTACCATTTATCAGTTGACTGAGTTTTCTGAGTTTTTTTTTTTTTTTGTTTTAGAAAATTTCGAATTTTTTAGAGAACCCTCTATTCCCCCATCCTCTGCTATTCTCCATCTGCTGCACCTGCACAACAAAACAAACATTCGATTTTTTTCTCTTTGCTTCATTTTTATGCATTAGGTTAGGTTTAGGATTTATTTTTTATTTTTTTTAGTTTAGTTAGTTCTTTTTTTATTTCATTTGATTTTTATATTTTTTAGTTTGGTTAACTTATTCCTTTTTTACTTTAAATTTGATTTTTTATTTTTATTGTTTGTTTAGTTTAGGACTTGAGTTAGATTTATTTTATTTTGTCTTTTAGATTCGTTTTGATTTAAAATTTGATTTTTGT
>APFE030102177.1:0-30655 GCA_000404065.3 Pinus taeda | reverse complement strand
TTTTGCTTTAAAAAAATTATAAACATTAAAAAATCTAAAAATTTTAAATTTTGGTGACTTTAGAATGGCTAAGGAATTAAATCAAAAGTGGAATCTGAGCTTTTACATTTAAGAAATTTTTATTTCTATATGACCTACGGCCCATAAAAATTTAAATTTGATTAAGGTTTTTTGATTTGATTTTTAGTTATTTGATTTCTTCATTTACCACATTAAATTAATTACCTAAGGAATAATTAAATTGTTAATCTAAACTTCCTTAGTGTTCTTTCATGGTAGTGATTTTTGAATTTTTCTATTGTCAAGTGCGATTAATGTTTTAAAATCAGTGACTATTGGAGAATGATAAATTATTCTAGATCTGAGTTATTAATGAAAATCATTTTAAATCTAGAATCATTGCTTAGCATTTAAATTTCATAATTCTTCACAAGCTTTAATTGCTAGAAACTCTTGAGTCTTGGGCATTGACATTTAATTGTTCATGATCGTCACTTTGCCACATTTATAAATTGCTTGAGATAACTTGTTTCTGTTTAGTCTATGGTTAATTGAATACAAAAGCACTGGTCTAAAATCATTTATTTCTTGTGATCGTGTCTTATTTGTATTAATTGTTTAATCTATCCATCTTAGTTAACCAAGATTTGTTCTAAATTCATCAAGATGTTCATATTTAAGTCTCCTAGAGCCTGTGTTTCACAAGCTATTCTCATTCATTCCCCTTAGGGAGTACCCCCCTCGACTTGTCTAGGATAGAGTCTAAACGGAGTGAGTAAGGATTAGAATGACAACCCTTATTCTGAGCATTGTCGTGGTGCCTAGACACTTTGTGCGACAACAAGCCCTCCAACAATCATCTTACTCATAGTAGAGTTGGCATTCAAAGCCGCTGTAAATTAGCCCCAAAATATTAGCACTCACAGTCCCTTAGATCCTCTAGGGTCACTACACGTTAGCCTTCAGGACACGTTGTTCACAACTTGTTTGTGAACAAACTTCACGAATATACCTCTTCAATTATCCAACATAGAATAGAGAGCTCTTATCCACAACCTTCAACACTTTTGGTGTTTTGTCCAAGCTCTACATGTTGAGAAATCTAGGGCAGCGAAATTGGATGATTCCTCTAACTTCGATAATTGCTTCTGATGTATTTTTACTTAACTTGATTATCTTCTTCTGTCACTTGATTATTATTGTGTTTTCTATCATCAAACAAGTACCAAACGATGAAGAACAATGAGACAAGAAGACACAAGATATAAGCCATAAGCCAGGGCCAAAACCTCTCCTTTTGAGAGGAAAAACCACAAGAACTTTTCTCTTCTTATAGAACTTCAAATGTTGAATTCAAAGACGTATGACCCTTGATAAAGACCCCTCCAAGACCAATCCAACTTTCCTTCTTGATGAACTTTTCTTTCCAGCAACTTCGACCTAGCAGCTTCCAGCAACTTCGATTTAGCAACTTCCAACAACTTCAACCTAGCAACTTCAGCAACTTTGACCTCCCAACAACTTCGACTTCCCCAACAACTTCTTTTGCAACTTCGACTTTCCCAACAATTTCTTCTGCAATTTCGACTTTCCTAGCAACTTCTGTAATTTCGGTCTAGTAGCAACTTTACAAACCCTAACACGAGAGAAAGAGAGAGGTCCAAAACTTCAATCTTGCTTCTCTTTTCCTTTTCTTTAATTTTCGTCCTTCTCCCTTTTGTATTGTTGCTTCTTTCTTGAGGAAATCAAACTTGCTTGCAGTTTGTCCAAATGGTGTCGAGTTCCTTCTTATATATAGGCTTCTAAGGAGGTCGAATTCTTGTCCATGATGTTAAAATTTGGGTACCAGAGGACGAGTGGTTCCCTAAGGCTTTGATCTTTGGCCTAGGCAAAAGTGTCCAAATTTATTTTTTACTTTTCTCCTAAAGTGACTTTATAAGTGGTAAAGTCAATTTAATTTAAAAGTGACTTTATAAGTGGTAAAGTTACATTCTAATTTAAAAGTGACTTTATAAGTGGTAAAGTTACATTCTAATTTAAAGGTGACTTTATTAAAGTCAATGAGAATTAGAAAGTGAAAAAGTGACTATGGAAATAAAAGGCTAAGTGGGTCTTTATTTAAGTGGGTGAGTTAAAAAATAGAAAATGAGAATTAAATGCACATTTATTCTCATCCCTAAATATAAATGAATCTCAACTATTAGATCTTAGGGTAACCCAAAAGGTCATTTAGAGAATAAAAGGAGAAGAGAAGAGAAAAAGATCAATTCATTCTTTCATGAGCGTTTGAGAGAAAGAGAAGAGAGAGCAAGGAGAAAATTTCTGAGCAGTGAAGAAGTGAAGGAGAGCAGCAAGAAGACATTTCAGCAAATCTGGGCAGCAGCATTTATTGACATGCATCCCAAGGCAAAATTGTATAGCAGGAGAAAGGCACAAATATCGAGGAAGAGGGACAACAGCAAGGGCACGAATTTCGAGGCAGTTGTACTGCTAAAATCTGTACAATCTATACAGTTCGTACAACAAGTCCTGGGCATGTTTTTTGAGGCTGGTCGTGCAATATTTAATGTTGTTTTATTGCTGGAAAATTTATGTTTTGGCTATTTGTTAATTGGCACGATTTTTGAGACAGAGTGCAAGCACGGAAATCGAGATAAGTTGTAATTTGTGGTTGCTGGAATTTTTATTGTGTATTTCAGTTTCTCTGTAAAAGCATTTTCAGAAATAAAGAACTCTCAAACTGGTTTTCCCCAAGAGTTGTAGGGGGTTTTTCAAGGGTCACATTGACCAAAAATCAGTGTTATTTTCTGTGTGGTTGTCATAATTTTGTTGTGCTTTATTGCTGCAATTTCAGTAGTTGTGAAATCTCTAAATTTGTGTTTTCAGAAAATTATTGTCATTTTCAGATTTTAGAATTTTTATCATGCTTGGATTTAAAACTAAATGCATGGAGTGATAAGGAAAATTGATAACCGAAGTGGGGGTTGAAATTTCTTCACATGAGGCCAACTTGTTGCTGCTTGTAGGTCGACTTGTTCTTTTCATGATGAGATGGTCTTGGAGGGTCTATATGACACTTTTGACTTTACATAAATGATATAACATGCCCAAAGGGGTCTTACATGTATGATAATGACTCTTTTGACTTCATGACTTCATGACAAATTCCTAGAAGCACTTAATGGGTGCTTGACCTATAAACAAATTTGCCTTGAGCATGAAACCCATGCATCAAGAATGAAAATAATAGATGTATTTTTATCTTCAAACCAAATACATAATTATTAGACATTATGAAGACTAAACCTAGTTACACATTTCAACACTACAAGGGTCTCGACCTTCTACAAGACGATCTGTCTTAATCTGAGGTTACCTAGGTCTTCGCTGCCCCTCCTCCTTATCTACACATAGTCTTGAGAATTTTTGGCCACTTTCTCAGCCACCCTAAGGCCTCGGCCTACCTGTAGCGAATAGACTAGGGATTTGGCCCTCTCAAGAACATAGAATAGACTTTTTTTAGGGGTTTGGCCCTCTCAAGGACACAAAACAAACTTTTTTTTAGGGCTTCAGCCCCTCCTAGACAAAACAACTCCTTTGATACCCTAGGTCAACACTCCCTTCAACTCGATCTACTTCAGACATTGCCAAAAGTAATTCATTCCTCTTCTAGAGATGTTCTCTTCCACAAAAATGCTCTAGCTCGACTCTCCTATTCACAAATGGATACGTTGCAATGTGTTTTAGCTCCAACATTTGCTATAGACCCTAACTCGGCACCACTGCAAGTAACCACAGCCACCTTTAGCTCTCGATTGATCTGTTAGGTCACAGCCAACCAGCACCTGTGGCCCTTCTTCAAGTTCAAAGTTGGACTCCTTAAGAAGACTTGCTCAAGTTAGCCTCTTCTTAGCGCAAAAACACTTCTTAGCTCAACCTCTCTTGATTTGAAACACTAACTCGACTTCTTCACAAATTCGAACCATTGGTTGTAACACTCTCTTTGATCTGCGGCCCTCCACTAGGGCACTCTTAGCACAAGAGAGCTCACATCTCCCTCGCACACAATGTATGAGACCTCACCTTAGGCCTCCTCTATTTATCCTATTCCCTGAGTCGCTTAGGAACCCTATAGACTTAAGATTTTAGCCTCTTAACCCTTAAAATAAATAATTATTTTTCTTTTGTTCATAAACCCACACTTTTGGGTAAATCACTCAACAAACTCCTTTTTGGTGGGTTGTCCTCTCTTGAAAATACCTTCTGAGCTACCTAAAATCTAACATGAAGGCTCTGGGAAAAATTGTCCATCATCTCATTCCTCTATCACACGAGTGCTAGAATGGTGGTTGTTTCTCTAAAAAGAGAGATATGGCAACAGCAGGCATTCGCAAAAGCTACTACAAGAGGCTAAAAGAATGGCCTTTTAGCATAAAGAAAGAAACCTAGAGATCCAAAACCTTGTGAAAATTCCTTGAAATGCAGCAACTGGAATTTATTCTTCTAACTGATTAGCTATGCAGTTTATTTTGTTACGACAAAATAACGAATAAATCACACTGCAATTTCTTCACCATAAAAATATTGCGGAAAATTAAACAGGAACTGAGAAAATAGAGCACACACAATAAATTCGATATTGTTATTTTTGGACAAATATCCTCGGAAAAACCCAATCTAGGAAAACCAGTGCAGCAAATGAGGGTTTTATTATCATTATGCAGCAGTGAAAATTCTGAGTACAGATCTGGATGCCAACCTAGCAATCCTCGACAAATAATCTGGCTAAAATTATTTAGGGAATTTTCCCCTCCTCCACAAGCAATCCTGTTGCAAACTAACCACTCGAACTAGGCTATCCAAGACCCCTATGAAGGCCACTGAGCAGATTTTGCGTAGCCTGTAACCCACACTAACTGAATCTGCCTCTAATCAAGACGTCCTGCCTGCAGTTGTTGTTGAAAGTCTGCTACTATTGCCGAAAGTGATTCTCCTACCCTTCAGAAAATTATCCCGACCTTCGACACCTGAATCGGCCTCCTCTTCAGCCAAATCAAACTATCATCTGAAGTTGCCTGCGCAGTCCCTACACACCCTCTAGTGGAATAACTTGGCCTCTTGTTGCCTCTCTAAAATAGGAAACTCCTCTGAAATTCAATGTTGCTCCTCCCTTTCTGTCTCTGCGTCCCTTCTTGCTCGAAGGAAATTGACATCACAAGTATATCTTCTCCATCCCCATCAAACTTCTTTTATAATATCTCGTTGGTGAACCAACAGCCATGATTAGATCTCCATCAACAGATAAGATCATTTCAAACTCAATCCCTGTGAGTTTCTAAAGCATTCTCACTTTTCTCAAGTAATTCCCTTTAATTAATCAATTTCCCTAAGTTAGACTTAGGCGTTTTTTAATTATCGATCAATTAATTTAAATAAGTTGTTTCTGGGAATTTTCTCCTGAAATTTTTTCTGGATGTTTTCTCTTGAAACTTTTTCTAGCTTCTAGAGATCTAGTGTTTCTTAGCCTCTATGACCAAAGTCGAGACCAAAACACCTATCTGATGCTACAAAAACTAACACTCCCTCTTAGCAAGAAAGGTGCTCTCTCCCATAACATCTTCCCTCACGTTGTTGGTGTCTAACATTTATGACAAATTGCAACTACCCACCAACTACTGCGCATACTCTGATTCCTCTGCCACTATGTAGTTGAACCATCCTGCATTTGCAATGTTGCTGACACTGCACTGTACCACCTATATTGTTGCCAACTCTGCTCTGCACTGCCATTGATCTCATGTTGTTGTTGTCGTTGCAACTACTACAATTGAGAACTAAACTTTGAATCAACTATCACTGGATTGGTTTTGCAATTGTTTCTTGAGTCTCTGACTACAACTAGCCCTTAAACTGTCCACTGACAAATTGTCTGTGTTACAACTGTTTTGTGCCTCTCAACATCTGACTGCAACTAGCTCTGCAACTGTCCCTCAAGATCTGACTGCGTCATCCTAGACATTGATCCATCTACTACTAAATACTGTGGGCCCCTGTACCAAGGGTAATGATCCATTTGAAGAGTAATCAGCAACTATTGTTGCTCTTCTATGGACCCTACCCAAATCTCTACAACTCTGGAGTCTAGAACTCAACGTCTCCCCACCTCTCGCTTAGAGGTATAACTGCATACAAAACGAATTTGTCCTCCAGCCTGGAAGACAAATTATCAATCTTCGTCGAAGTTGTTTCCTGCTCTTACTTCTTCTTCTTGTCCTTCTTCCTCTTTGGACATTGGGTACTATAGTGACCAAATTCACCACATCTAAAGCACTTGATCTTGGACATATCCTTCTTTTCCTTTTCTACTCCCTGTGAGCCTTGTCCCTAACTAGTACCTTTCTTTGCCTTTCCCTTCGATGCAAGGGCAACATTCTCCTCATCCTTCACGCTCTTTGGTCCTAACTAGTACCTTTCTTTGCCTTTCCCTTCGATGCAAGGGCAACATTCTTCTCATCTTTCATGCTCTTTGGTCCTCAGCTACTATTGCCGCTAATATTGCTCTCAACCAAAGCAAGCCTCATCTCTTCCTGTGTGAAATCAACCCACAATCGATCCCAACCAAGTAGATTATCTTGTCCAATCATTACCTTGGATGAAGGTAGTCCACTCCAGGGTGAAACCATTGAGAGTTGTACACACTAGCTCACTCTCTTCAGATGCTTCTCCAACTATTGCAAGCTCATCTCAGACATTCTGAATTCTAGTGAGATAAGGAGTGACTCCTTCACCCTTATGCATCCTAGTGTTCCTCAACTTTTCCTTCAAGAAATCTTTCGGTTCTCTAAAGGATTCTGGAAAAGCGTAGCAACTGCATCCTACATTTCTTTCGTTGTATTCTTGGCTGCTAAGTGTGAGACTCTATGATCTCAAACTCAATTGGGGATCAACTGCTTTTCCTTGGCCATCTCCTTATTGTAATTCTCTAGCTATTGCAGGTTTGTAAGTATGGCTACAACTCTCTCCACATACGTCTTCAGACCATGCTCATCTAGCAGGAAAGACATTCTAGCTTTCCAAATACAATAATTCGAGGCTCCCTCTAGCCTATCCTAATCTCGAAGTCCTGTTGAGGCCATTCCTGCAAAACTTAAACCTAGGAAAAAAACACAAATCTCCTCCTTTTCCTGCTTGATTACATGCTCTGCTACTCGCACTCCCTCCTAGAATGCGCAGTTCTACATGTTACTACTACCAACTGCGATTGGAAATCATGAATTTCCTCCAAAATCCTGAATCAAGAAATTCTCAAGGAAGATCTGGAAATTCCTTCCTCCTATGTGCTTTTCTCTTCCTTGCCCAACGTTGATTCTGATACTGCAAAATTACTACACCCAAACCTACTCAACAAATTCTCTGATCTGCTCTCTGAAACTACTTCTCGGCAGCACCACTCCCTGTTGGATCTGCTACTAGGCTATTTGAACTTTTCCTGCAGCTACAACTGGAAATCAAACCCTTTTGCTTAATAATTCAAACTCCTTGACTGGACCTCTGCGCAGACCTGGAAAAAAATCGCTAAGATCTCCCTATGAACTGCGAAATTTTCTCTTCTCGCTTCTAAGCTCCTGATCTATCTTCAACACTGCTCTGGTACCATGTGAAAATTCCTTGAAATGAAGCAACTAGAATTTATTCTTCTAACTAATTAATTATGCAATTTATTTTGTTACAGCAAAATAACGAATAAATCACACTACAATTTCTTCACCATAAAAATATTGCGGACAATACAACAGGAACTAAGAAAATAGAGCACACACAATAAAATTGACACCGTTATTTTTGGACAAATGTCCCTAGAAAAACCCAATGTGGGAAAATCAGTGCAACAGATGAGAGTTTTATTATTATTATGCAACAGTAAAAATTTTGATTACAAATTTGGATGCCAACCTCACAATCCTTAGCAAATAATCTGGACAAAATTATTAAAGGAAATTTTCCCTCCTCCACAAGCAATCCCACGACAAACCAACCACTCGAACTTTGCTATCTAAGAAACCTGCGCAGACCCTTGTGCAGATGTTGCACAACCTGTAACTCGCACTACCTAAATCTACCTCTGATCAATACGTCTTGCATGTTGTTGTTGTTGGAAGTGATTCTTCTGCCCTCTAGAAAATTATCTTGACATTCAACACCTGAATCAACCTCCTCAACCAAATTGAACTACCTTCTGAAGTTGCCTGCGCAACCTCCAGTGGAATAACTTGGCATCTTGGTGCTGCCTCTTTGGCACTGGAAACTCCTCTGGAATTCACTTTCATTGCTCCCTCTTTGTCTCTGAGTCCCTTCTGGATCGAAGGAACTCGACCTCACAAGTGTATCTTCTCCATCCCCATCGAGTTGCTCTTACAATCTCTCATTGGTCCCCATCGAGTTGCTCTTATAATCTCTCATTGGTGAACCAACGACCATGATTAAATCCCCATCAATGGCTAAAATCATCTCAAACTCATTTCGTGTGAGTTTCTACAGCATTCTCACTTTTCTCAATTAATTCCCTTTAATAATCGATATCCCTAAGTTAGACTTAGGCATTTTTTAATTATTGATCAATTAATTTAATTGAGTTGTTTCTGGGTGTTTTCTCCCAAAACTTTTTCTCGACTCTGGAGATCTAGTGTTTCTTAGCCTCTCTGGCCAAAGTCGAGACTAGAACACCTATCTGATGCTACAAAAACTAACAAACCCTATCCATAGGAAGCGCAAGCCCCTCCGTGACCTTAACTTCCGTCCCCTCCCCTTCTAGCCAATCTTCTTAATCATAATCTGTGTAAGACTCCAATTGGTATCTGTGCACCTGACTCACACACTGGGTCTTCTGTATTGATCCGTCCGTAGTCCCACCCCAAGCCACCCCACCTGTAGATGGCAGTTGTATGTTGGCCTCCTAGAAGATGAAGCACCAAAAGGCTTGTGGGCCCTGAGTGGTTGGCACATCAATTTACAGGGGTGTAACCTTTGCATACATTCTCCAAGGAAAGAACTATCCAAGGAATACAACTTTCAATTGGGGCCAAAGCATGCCATCACAACCCTACCCCCTGAATTGCCAAGAAACATCATTTAGGGTCTCAAAAGATTTCCAGAAGTTTGGGACCCAAAAAACTATACAAAAACTACCAAGAAGATAGAGAATTGTTGAGTAAGTCGAAGAGGTGGGTGGCCATCGATATCCACCTGGATTACTAAGGCATGGATTGTAAATCTATACATTTATCTCGATATCTGCTAATGAGAATGAGTAAACCTATTACTCTATGACTAAATTTGGTCCTGCAATTTGCTCATGAGTTACAGAGCATTTGGATTGGAAATTGTAAATTTGTTTTAACCTGTGTGCCATAGAACACTACGCTTAGGTTGTGAAGTTGAGATTTTGGAGAATTGGGCCCATTGCAACCCTTACTACACAATTTGGTATCAAAGCTAGTTAAGAAGCCCTAGGAGAGAACTAAGCAGTAGGAAGGCTCAAAGAAGAAGTTAGAAAGGCTGTGAGAGAAGAATGAGCAAAAATGGCAAGGAAAGACGAAAGGATAGCCATGAGCAGGTAATTTCTTGCATTGAGGAGAAGAATTGATAGAGAAGTTGAGACAAGTGGCTTAGAACTAGAAGAAGAAAATAAAATTGAACAAGGAAAGGTTACAACAAAGTTGACGATATTTCTCAAGAAAAAAAGGGAGTGAAGGTAGATATTTCTTGTTATGAAAGCTTGAAGGTAAAAACATCAATATTGACTAAACGAGATGAGGTGCTATTTTGACTTCAGGAGAATGGAAGACCAAAAAAGGACAAAGTTTGCCAACATGAAGTTCAAGGGATGCATTGGAATATGGTAGGAATTTTTTTGTTGAATGCGAATTTGAAAGGGTAATGAGAAGATTCCAAGCTACAGTGAAATGGACATGGAACTTAGGGGAAATTCATACCTATAGACTAGAAACATATATTATTTAATCAATCACATAGTCTAAGACAAAAAAAGCAAAGTGTACAAGATTACATAGAAGAAATCTACAAAATTTCAATACGCATAGGGCATGAAGAGGACGACAACCAATAAGTTCGAAAGAAGTGATATTAAGGTTCGTTATTCAATATCAAATAAGTTTACGTAAGATGCCTTCAATTGAAGAAGCATAATAGCTAGCATTGATGGTAGGGAGAAACCAACATGCATAGACAATAGAAAGAACTTTGCCAAAAGAAAAGGTGGTCACTGTGATAGAGGATGAAGTCCACATAGAAGGTGGAAGATGCGTGCACCAACAAATTTGAGAAGATAAATAAGAACAACACACCATGTATAGGTCGAGGTAGACGTTCAAGAAGTTTTAGAGGATGGGGAAGAGTCTTTGGTGGTTATTAGTGCATGATATACTACTATACCTGTGGAGATGAAGGTCACAATTTGTTTGACTATCCACAAAGAGAGAACATGCACAAAGGTGAACCAAGAACTCAATTAGTGCAAGGAGAAGCATCAAAGGACTAACAAACGATTGTGGTAGCAAAAGAGAATAGAGAAATGACTATGTCAAAGAAGCAATAACAAGTGCTAGAAAAGGATAGATGGTTGAGAAATAACATCTTCAAAATGAAATGAAATTTTTAGGGGAAGCGTTGCAAGGTTATCATTAATTCAAGTAGAAAATAAAATATTGTCACAATATAGATGGTAGAAAAATTAGAGTTAGTGAGACAGAAGCACTTACATCCATATATACTACTATGGTTTCAATGCAAATAGGTGACGGTCATTGACTTATGTTGGGTGTTTTTTAAAATTGGTGAGTGTAAGGATGAAACTTTGTGTGATACCACTCCCATAGATGCTTTCCACATGTTGTTGGGAAGATCATGGAAGTACGATAGATGCACAATGCATGATGGGAAGAAGAATACATATACCCTATGTCACAGGGTTCGCCGAACTTGAACCTTTAGGTTCGAAATTCGGCGAACCTCAAAAATATTTTCAAATTCGCATGAGGTTCGATCATGTTTGGTTCAAGTTCGCTTTTTTGTTTGCGTTATTTTACGGTACTGGGTTTGTCGTCTGCCATATTTTAATTTTGAAGTTCCTATCGATTATTTATATTCAAGTTGCCCCACTAACTCGATTTGAGTCGTCAAGCATGTAGATGAAGGGTAACTTTGTTAGGGTCATTAAGCGCACAGACAATGGTTTTTGTGACATTCCATAAGGTAATTTATATTCAAATTTTACCATCACGATGAAAATGTGCACAAAGATAACCGTATGCTATATGAGGGCCATCATGCGTCCAAGAGCCAACGATTTTACATATAATATATGCTAAGAAACCATCAATGGAGTTGCACTTGCATAGAGAGGAATAACACTTTGATAGGTTACGCAGAGGAATGACGCTTCGGTAGGTTAGGGAATAAGCTTTAACGTTTTTTTTTTTTAATTTGAATCACATCAGTATAGTTTTATAATTTAAGTATGGGGGTATTACGCAGTGCATTATATTAGATATCATTTTGGGATTCAACTGCGTTAAGTAAGTCATTCACGTATGACCATTTCCATGAGAGGTAGTCGTAACTGACTAATTTCTCATGATTTTTGAATAGTTCACTTAACACTCATTGCATCGGGTGATGCTCACAGGGGTGAAGAAGTGGGATTGAAACTAGTGAAATGTGGAGAACGAATCAAATAGCATCAATCATCACTTCCGGGGCTTGCAACCGGTAACCAGGACTTCCCAGGAGGTCACCCATCCCACATCTCCTCTGGCTCAAGCGCGCTTAACTGGGAAGTCCTGGTTACCGGGATGCAAGCCCCGGAAGTGATGATTGATGTTATGTGATACGTTCTCCACATTTCACTAGTTTCAATCCCACTTCTTCACCCCTGTGAGCATCACCCGATGCAATGAGTGCTAAGTGAGCCATTCAAAAATCATGAGAAATTAATCAGTTACGACTACCTCTCATGGAAATGGTCAGTGAATGACTTACTTAACGCAGTTGAATCCCAAAATGATATCTAATATAATGCATTGCGTAAACCCCCATACTTAATTTCAAAAAGAGTCAAGGGATCTCTACTTGAATGGTTCATGAGGCACAATACTTGCTAAGGTTTTGCAAATGGGGTAGCAAGCTAAGTGGGCTTGATTGTGGGGAAAAACTCCACAGTTAAGCGCGCTTGAGCCAAAGGAGATCTGGGATGGGTGACCTCCTGGGAAGTCCTGGTTACCGGGTGCAAGCCCCGGAAGTGATGATTGATGCTATGTGATTCGTTCTCCACATTTCACTAGTTTCAATCCCACTTCTTCACTCCTGTGAGCATCACCCGATGCAATGAGTGCTAAATGAACTATTCAAAAATCATGAGAAATTAGTCAGTTATGACTACCTCTCATGGAAATGGTCATACATTTGAATGACTTACTTAACGCAGTTGAATCCCAAAATGATATCTAAGAAAAATAATTGTAGCCTCTAGAATAGGAAAATTAAACCATGGAAACCAAGAAAATACAGAACCTCAACTACTGAGTTCCTCTTCCCTTTTATAGGGAGAGAGTCCCAACAAACAGTTACAAAAATATCATGAATGCTATAGATGTCTGAACTACCCACTTGTCTGAGCATGTGAATGGACTATGTATCCTAATGATTATCTAACATATTTTCATTCCTTCATGAAATGAAATATTTACAAAACATGAAAAGCCTGAGGTGTGATAATTGACACAACAAAATATCTCCATTGTATATTTCTCTACTTTCCCAAGGTGGACTGAGGCTCCATTTTTTGGGTTCTTGGTGGGTTGATGATTTGGCCAAGTCCCTGCCATTGTATTCCTCTCCACAATTACTTGCCAATTCACCTATCATTTTATCCATCTAACTACTTAAATTTCCCCAATTTTGAAGTCGACGCTTATTATATGTTGTTACCTTTCATCAATTGGGATTAAAATCCATGGTGGAGGGATGTGATTTGGTGTCATGCTGTTGGAAGTGATCTGCATTGGCTAATGGTTTAACGAGATCAAGCATATGATGTGTGACAAAGGACAATGTTGAAACAAATTAAAATTTGAATACTGAAGACAATAAGGTGGTGAATATAGAGGCAGGGAAGTATGGTGGCATGACGTGTGGATGGGGGACACGTGGAGACATGGTATTGGATGGGAAGTGGAGAAGGGAAGGACCTCAGCCCTATAAAAATCACGCTTGCTTTCTGGCGTTGTTATTGTGGTTCCGTATTGGTGGCCAGTGTTGTCCCCCTACTCTTGTAAGGTGAATGAACAAAATCGGGAGGGAGGCCTGAGCCCCTCGGAATCTATCCTAGTCATTGATCGGCCATAACTGATAGTTGACATTAACCATTTCAAGGGCTAACATTAGTTTATATGCCATGGTCTTTACCTCTGCAGTTCTTATCTAGACCAAGAAGAATTAGGAATGATGGTGATTTTCCTACTAATTGCTCGTCGGTTACCTATTTTAACTTAATACTAGGGTGGACCACTTCTACTCAGCCTTTACCTTTTTCCTTCCATAAGAATAGTCTCTGCAACCAGAACTTAATTTTTTGGGTGCTAACCCTTCTTGATCGCTACACAGGCGCTTTTCTTTTGTTAACACCTTCGCGTCATTGGTCACACCTCTATGTGAGGTGACCAAAGTCCAACCCTAAAGGTCAGAGCTCCTAATCCTAACTTTTCTGTTTAACTGAAATTCTTTAAAGGTTACATGATTCTAGCATTCAGGCCCTTATTGTTGTTGTGCTCCTAGTATCAAATGCTCCATTAGAATTTGTGTCTAGTTCCAAGGCCAAAGTGTCCTTTAACCCAGCATATCCCATGTATGTTGTATTTCTAATATTCTAGCATCCACCCATCGGGATGAGCTAACCGGTAGTGTCTACCCAACCCTCTATTTATTAGCTTTTGCTATGTCCACTATAACCGTGTCCTAGTGTCAAGCGGTATAAACACAATATTTACACCAACATTTAATTTTTCAATTTGGGTAAGTAAACTTAGAGGTGTAGGACAATATATGCTAGAATACAACCTTAGGGATCTGTTAAATAAAAACCAAGCTCTTACAAGAAATTCAAAAGCAGCATCATTCAGGAAAAATAAACAAGACTCTTCAAAGAAAAGTAAACACACTCCAGGAATCTACTTTTGACTCCTCTTCTTGGTTGAGTTGACTCCTGCAATTAGTATTCTTTAATTGTCCAAGGGACAATGGAATGTAGGCCCCATTGAGAAGAAAGTGATTCAAGAAATAAGGAATGTAAAATCTCTTAAAAATTATTGCTATGTTGCAAGCATTAAATTAAACTAGAAATCACACAACAACTTCATTCCAACTAATATAAGGAAATAATTGAATGTTTTAAAATAATCAAGATAATAATGCACTGCTTCTCTTAAAGACAATTCAGTACTTTGGTTGTAAGAGAAATATACAATATTAACCAATATATAATTCATGTTGTTTACCCTGATCTTATTAAATACTTCCTTATAATATATGCAACATTTAATTATAATGAAGAATTCTATGAGCATTTTTTCAACAAGTTTCACAATCTTTCCTTATGCATATCTGGGCATCTGATTGCCAAAGTGCAGGAATAAGTGTTTTTCTACAAAAGTGTTGGAATCTATCTCATATAATATTCAAAGGCAGTCATGAATACATGTTAAGTTAACCAAAATTCTTGCTCAGTAATTAATTCACCATTGCGTTTTGGAAATAAACTTTGTTATGCAATAATGAGATCAGGGTAAATATTTGTAAGAATAAATAAGAGACATAGCTAAAAGTTTCATCGTTTACTTTAGTTCAGTCTTTATGAAAATACATCCAAAAGCATTGATATTAAACTTAAATAACTAGAGTAGTAAAATAAATCTTTTGGAATGGAAGTGAAAATGAAATGACTAAAAGACGAGCTATGAAATGAAATTGTGAAATTATCTAAAATCATACTCACACCAAGCAAACTAAAATGTTGTTGGTATTATGATACAGGTGTTGTCCTTGATGGCAACTCACTCAGATGATAGATCATAGTGCAGCAAGTCAACAACAAAGAATTAATGATCAGACTATAAAGAATGAAGAAAGATAGGTATACGCAGGTTCACCTTGACAAAGGAGTGTATACACGTGGGTTAACATAACAAAAGGGGCATATAACGTACACATGCACTTTCACAGAAGGGAAAGTGCGTACATGTTGGAAAACTAAGTTTTGGTGTGTGGTATTTGGTCCATGGTATCTGGTCTGAGGTATTGACCCTAGGTATTTGGTCCAAGGTATTGGTCCTAAGTAGTTTTGGTCCATGGTATTAAGAAAGGCCTAAGACTATAAAAGGAGGAGAAGATCATTAGGCCATGGTGTGTAAGTGATGAATATCTGATGAAGTGTGAGATCTAGTATGCAGGTTATGGGTATGTGATGCTTTGCTAAGGATGCACCTATGTGGAAAATGAAGGTTGATGGATCGGGATCATGAAGACTAAAATGCATTATCATTAAATGGTATGATCATGATTAGTTCAGATCTGAATACCGACGCATATATCTTCCCCTTAACATCTGATGATCTGGGTATATCTGAAGTAGTAAATTGCAGCGAAGGTAAAAGTAATTATTTTTAGATCTGTATGTTGGTTCTCTCTGGTGAAAGGACGTATACATGCTGGTTTGACATAGCCAAGTAGCATATACAGTATTAGAATTGATATATGAGGTTTCTATTGGTTCAAGTGGTTGTTTTAGATTTTTGGGTTCTGCTCTGTGTTCTATTGACTTTGTTTTGATAATAGGGTTTCAATGATTTAGTTGTTGGGTCGTTCAAAGATTGATGATGCGGATATAGTTGATGGTTGTATTACAGTGGTGATTGATTCTATGCTTTGATGTTATTGATGGATCCAGTCTGAAAATTTATGAAACGTGGTCCCTAGAAGAAAAGAGAAGGTCGTAGCCTTCTGTAGGTTGGTGCCTACGTACTAGTAAATATATCGGCTAGTACAATCTTGAGCTAGGGGGTTATAGCTCCCTGTTAGGTAAACTTGACTTGGGATATAGAGTCAAAGTTGAAGAGGTTAAATAGTGATGGTTTTAGGGCACATGGTATTGTGCACCCATAGTATTTTTCCCATGGTATTATATGTAATGGAGCTTATAAAAGGCTAGAAGGACTTCATTATAATGCAAGACCTGGAGGTGAGTGGGGAAGGGTACACATGCCTTACCAAGTCTTACAGTAGTATTCCCATTTACATGCAATAATTTTGACTTCATTAATTTTTTTTTTGTTTATTGCTGCTGCGATTCTAATCCATCCTCTCTCAATTTGATTTGCTCAAAAACTTCTATCAAACCACTCCAACTACGAGCCCAACGAGAACCTTGTGGATTCCAGCACCAGTGGCCTCATGTAGCAGAAAACGAACAATTCTCGAAGCCGCATGAACAATTTTCTTCTGCTGACCTTCTTTAAATAGCCACATGAATCCCAAACAATTCACCAACATGTTCCAAACTAGTAAATATCGCAAATGCACTGCGATCCCTAGTACTTACGACACTATCTTCCACACATTCTCCTCGAGGTTCTTCCACGTACGATTGTTCCACCATTATTTTTAGACCCAGATCTAAAAAAATATGCATTGATCTCATCAGGAACTATAAACCCCTGGCATCAAAGAATCCCTTTGAAACCAATATCTGGCTCTGATACCAGTTGTTAAGAAATTTACTGTGTAACATAAATAATTACTGAGAGGAATAAATATAAAAATAACCAACAACAACCATAAACACATAAACAAAAATGTTTATCTGGGAAAACCCCAAATCTGGGGAAAAACCCAACCTAATAAGATCTCATTAGCATTGGCCAAAACCCTGGCCAATCCGACCAAGTGAGCCTTCACCACTCACCTCTAGGTCTTTCATTACATTGAAGTCCTTGCAGCCTTTTATAAGCTCCATTACATATAATACCATGGGTAGAATACTATGGGTGCACAATACCATTTGCCCCAAAACCATCACTGTTTAACGTGGTCAATTTTGACTCTATCCTGAGTCAAGTTTACCTAACACTCCCTTCCAGTAGAAGCTGGACAACAAGAGAAGGTTGTAGCCTTCTGCAGGTGGGTGCTTGCATACTGGTATGTGTCTGCACCAGCACAAGATTATAAACAAGTTTTTCTTATATTAAAGAAAACAGGAGAAGGTGGTTTTTGTCCCACATTGGGTTTCCACCTTATATCATGGTGTTCATGTCTGTTTCTTTTGTGTGATGTTCTGCTATGTTTTACTGCATCTGTTTCCTGTTTATATGGTTAATGAAGTTCTGATGCACTGATTAAAGATCAACATATGATGAATTAACTAAATCACAATTTTACTGGATATACGCTAGTTACATTAAACATGGTTGTGTGTACACATGATTTCTCTTAACTGAAGTAGCATATATGAATCTGATTATGGAAATGAAAAAGTTATTGATTTGCTAATACTAATTCATCCCCCCCCCCCTCTCAGTATTATTTCCAACAATTGCTATTAGAGCAGGTCCTTTGGAAGAAGCTTGATCACTTGAAGGAGATCCATAGACACAATGGGAAGGAAGCTAAAGAAGAAGAACACGACTCAAAGGAACGGGGACAGTAGGAGCAATAATTGGCCGTTAGATGAAAGCAGGGACTCAGATTCCAAATCACCTCAAGATGAGCAAACAAATGAAGCATCAAATAAGATCATAGATCAACAAGATATATTTAACAAAAGGGAGAGTGCCCTCAGAGAATAATTTACCAGATTAAAAGCTCAGCTGGAGTGTGCCTTCAAAGTACGTCAAATGCTGCAGGAGCAAAATGAAGGACAAGAAAATGAGATTCTCAAACTAAGGCAACAAGTGGAGGAAGGAAGAAAGTCTGAAGAAATATTGAAGAAGAAATGTATGGAAAAGGAATAACAACATCAGGTTGAGGTAAATATCTTGAAAGGTAAACCAAAAGAAAAGGATAAACTATTACGATTTCAAGATAGTAGTAAGATTTTGGATGATATTCTTTGTAGTCAAAGGTCACTTGCTATCAAAACTAGTCTTGGTTTTTATGAATTTTTTGAAGGTGAATCTAGCTCACAAGGTGAGGCAAGGAACTCTAATGCAAAATCTAAAATGCTCAACAAGGAGATGAGAGGTCAACCCCATCAACAACCAAAGAAAGAAAGTCTTCAAAGAAAATCCTTTACTCCTAACTGTGGAAGTGATAGATAATTATTTCCTTTGATGAATAATGTTGAATGTTTTATATGTCATAATTTTGGACATGTTGCAGCCAAATGCAGAAGTAGAATGGTTCAAGATCATCACATAGAAAGATCATCACGTTCCAGGTACTTTAAGGGGTATTCTTTTTCTTGTAATATGGTTGGTCACAAAGTCGTTGACTGCTACAGAAGGAATATGAAACATGTAAGATGTTATGCATGTAACAAGCTTGGACATATAGTAAAGGAATGTAGAAGAAGACTTTGGGCACCATACCAAAAGGAGAAAACATCATCACGGTTGAAGATATGGAAGAAAAAGGAAGTACAGTCAGAAAGATGTGGCATAGCAGAGTATACAGACATGACAGACTCAGAGGGAGCTGAAAGTGTGGAACCTCAGTGTTCTAAATCTCATACACAAGTTTCATGAAGACAAGTGACACGTATACACGACTTCGAAGCTGCACAGTCGCGTATATGTTAGTTTGAAGAAAAGAAGTGGGACGGACTCAGGAAAAGGGGTTTGATATGATTTAGTAAATTATCTTATCTACTTAATGATGGTTACAATCTGCTGATGATGTGTGGAAATGTGTTGGTACTGATAAGATGTTATTTAGAAGTGCTTTTGATCCTCACAAGTTAACTTGATGTATCTCTGATTGACGATGATGCCTTGATACTTCTTGCTGATATATTCATGATCAAAGTTGATAGTGAATAGAAGGAACAGGTTTATGGAGAGCATATGCTTTGAAAAATGCATTGTTGGCATTATGGTTAAAAGTCCTTGGTGATGATGCTTATGATACATCTTGCTATGATACTTGGACTCACATTGTTGGTATTCAGATTAGATTCATGGATGATCACTTAAATGACATATTATTGTTGGTTGGCCAAGAGAATGGTATTGCATATTACAGGTCTGGATGCTTATGGTGCAAATCATATATGGTGTGTGATAGTTGTTGATGACTATCATGGTCTTGTTTATATTACTGGTCTTTGTTATAAAAGTCATGTATATCATTTGATGTAAAGGTCATGCAAAGACCTAATTTGTACCCCCACTATGCATGGGAAGGATGATGTAATAATTTCTATTTTCAGTCATGTATAAACACTTAGTATATCCCCACTTGGTTGGGTGGATGAGTCAAAATGGTGTATCCCCACTTGGTTAGGAGATTGATGTATGTATGAGTCATTGGTGATAGGAAGGTCATACTCACTTAGTTGAGTTGTAGAGTCATGTTATTCTTTTGAAAAATATTTTTCCAGACTCTGCATGTGCTCAGGGGGAGCACGGACCGATTGGTACATCTTGGCATGTACAAAGGGGGAGCTAAATTAGATATTTCAACATGTACTCAGGGGGAGTATGGACATCATAATGAATATCAAAGGGAGAGAATATCTTGGTCTGCCCTTTGCCCTTGATCTCAAATGGGGAGAGTGACTTGGTGTTCTTGTTATCATCAAGTCCAAAGGGGGAGATTGTTGGCATTATGATACAGGTGTTGTCCTTGATGGCAACTCACTCAGAGGACAGATCATAGTGCAACTAGTCAACAACAAAGAATTAATGATCAGACTACAAAGAATGAACAAAGAGAGGTATACGTAGGTTCACCTTGACAAAGAAGTGTATACACACAGGTTAACAGACCAAAAGGGGCCTATAACATACACACACACTTTCACAGAAGGGAAAGCGCGTACATGTTGGAAAACTAAGTTTTGATCCATGGTATTTGGTCCATGGTATTACTCCATCGTATTTGGTCCATGGTATTGGTCCATGGTATCTGGTCTGAGGTATTGACCCTAGGTATTTGGTCCAAGGTATTGGTCCTAAGAGATTTTGGTCCATGGTATTAAGAAAGGCCTAAGACTATAAAATGAGGAGAAGATCATTAGGCCACGGTGTGTAAGTGATGAATATCTGATGAAGTGTGAGATCTAGTATGCAGGTTATGGGTATGTGATGCTTTGTGAAGGATGCACCTATGTGGCGAATGAAGGTTGATGGACCAGGATCATGAAGACTAAAATGCATTATCATTAAATGGTATGATAATGATTAGTTCAGATCTGAATATTGATGCATATCTTATCCTTTATACCTGATGATTTGAGTGTATCTGAAGTAGTAAATTACAACGCAGGTAAAAGTAATTATTTTCAGATCTGTATGTTGGTTCCCTTCGATGAAATGGCGTATACACGTTGGTTTGACATAGCCAAGTAGTGTATACATTATGAGATTTGATATTTGAGGTTGTTGTTGGTTCAAGTGGTTGTTGCAGAGTTCTGGGTTCTGCTCTATGTTCTGGTGACTGTGTTTTGATAATAGGGTTTCAGTGATTCCATTGTTGGGTGATTCAAAGATTGATGATGCAGATATAGTTGATGGTTGTATTGCAGTGGTGATTGATTTTGTGCTTTGATGTTATTGATGGATCTAGTCTGAAAATTTATGAAACGTGGTCCCTGGAAGAAAAGAGAAGGTTGTAGCCTTCTGTAGGTTGATGCCTATGTACTAGTAAATATATCATCTAATACAAGACCTAGGGGGTTGTAGCTCCCTCCCAGTAGAATCTGGAGAACGAGAGAAGGTTGTAGCCTTCTGCAGGTGGGTGCCTACGTACTGGTATGAGTCTGTGCTAGTACAAGATTGTAAACAAGTTTTTATTATATTAAAAAATAGCAGCAGGTGGTTTTTGTCCCGCATTGGGTTTCCACCTTATATCATGATGTTCATGTGTGTTTCTTATGTGTGATGATATGTTTTGATTTACTGCACCAGTTTACTATTGATATGGTTAATGAAGTTCTTATACACTGATTAAAGATCAACATATGATGAATTAATTGAATCACGAGTTTACTAGATATACGCTAGTTGCATTAAACACAGTTGCATGTACATGCGAGTTCCCTTAACTGAAGTAGTGTATATGAATCTGATTATGGAAATGAAGAAGTTTTTGATTTTCTAATACTCATTCACCCCCCCTCTCAGTATTATTTCCAACAAATGCAACAAAAGAAAGTTAAGAGGTTTGGGGCAACAGACTGGCTTGTGGGCCCAACCATCCAGCTCATTGCCCTTGCAACTATTAAGTCACAATCTTCAGAATAGTATGGAGAAACAAAATTACTTAGAAGAGATTGCCAAATAAACTCATTTCGGACTAGAAACCGGAATTCAAAATTTAATGCCAAAGAAGTTCATTACAGAAACCCTGTTATAAATTCATAAAACAATGTTGCGCTAGTTCTAATGGTCTCCTCGAGGGATCATCCCACTATTGCACAATTTCTCCCTTCCTACATAGCAAGAGCGATTCCCTCCTCTTGCAAACAAATATGATTTACATAATGTAATCTTCCATAAACAAAAACCAGCCTTCACACCTACGTGACTCCTTCCTTTTATAATGTTCTTTAATGATAATTTTCGCTCTATTCCTTAGCAAACAACATCAAGATTGAATCCCAACTGTTATTCATCAATATAATATCAATACAACCATTTACCCATTGAAGGAATGAAGATCTGCCATGAATTACCCAAATCTATCTGTTTTCTACAATCATGGAAAATTGGTTTTTTTTAACAAAATTCCTCCAAAGAACTCTGTGTATATCCTTAACCATTACAAATTTCGGAAAACTATTTGGATTCCATATAGCTTGTTATATTTTCAACAATAACCTCTCTCATAATTTTCTAGTGCAGATCCATTGCCTTGTAAAACATGCCCGAAAATGACTATTTGAAATCTAAGATGCTAGAATTCTGGAAAACAATCTATTTTTAGAAAACTGCTTCAAAGACCGTTATGTAACTTTTAGACCATTGGGAATCTTAGAAATCAGTTTGAAACTTTGTCAATTTGCTATACTAGGACCAAAACCAATGTTCCATATTTTCTCTATTCACCTTCACCTACATGGAAATCGAGGTGGAAGTTGGCATTCTTGAAATTGTTGAGAATTTGAGGCTAAGGCATTAATTATTGCCTAAACATAAATCCGTATGACCTAGGTGTATCTTAGCTTATGTCAAAGTGTTCAAACACCATTTTGAACAAAAACCTCTTTCATATTCCCCTAGAGACGTGCCAATGTATGAAAGCCCCAAATTAGTGCAGGCATGTTGGTGGAGGCATGTAGGTGTAGGCAGAGTCGGTGCAGGCACAATTGGTATAGGAACTGCTACTATAGGAATGTTAGCACCTGCCACAACAGAGCCTGACATTAATGACAATTTCATATATTAAATTAACAAAACAAGAAGAGTTCATAGATCAACAACTGTAAACTCTAAATGCCTCTAGATGATAACTTAATAATGCGTAAAATGAATAATAATGATTATAGAGACTTATTACAGGAATAAAATTATTTAGGTAAATATAAAAATTTGGACAAAATGGAGGCTCAAAACCTGCCACTTTACAACTTGGCACTACCACCAATTTAATTATGCAGAAAGATTACTCTAGGATGACATCCCCATGATGTCACTCCTACCACATCTTGACGTATGAGTGGTGAAACTTGTCATTCGGAAAAGGGCCACTTTGGCACCCAAAAATGCTATATTTGCATGTTGTGTCCAACTCTAATTGACTAGTGTTGAGGTCATATTCCTTTACTGTTTGGGCTAATCACAAACCGCCACATGTCTTTATTTGTACGAGAGAGCAAGATTCCTTCAAGGCTACTTTGCTACCTTTTTATTTGTTAATTCTCTTTTGGTCTAACTGTCCTTTTTCTTGGTTTTTCTACCAGAATCCTCCTAGAGGGCTCCCCTCTTTTGCGATGGCTCTTTATTTTTCGAGTGGGCTCCACCCACTCTATTCCATCTCGGTGCTACAACTCTTGCATTGTTATTGAAACCTCCAAGGGGAACCCTCCATGGTACCATTGTTAGGATGATGTCATCCCAGTCTTTCTCTCTCAGTGCTTAACTTTATTCCCATTTAACATTTTTCCAAGTTAATCTTTCCAGGTGTGTTACACCTATGGCCAATAGAGTTGGTTTCCACTACTGACGTGCTGGGCACATCTACCCGAAGCTTCACATAGAGTCTTTACCAGCCTTGCCACCAAATTTGGGACTTAAGCCAACTTTGGCTATGTGCCAAAGGCTCCTCCAAGCGCTTTTCAACTTTTTAATTATGTTTAATCACCTTTTCCCTTTTCTTTTATCCATCCTTCTTTGCCCACAAGAATGAATCTCCTACTATGTGAATAAAATTCAAGAAGGGGGATGGGTGGTACAAAAAGATCAATTGTAGATGAAATAATTTATAGATTTACCATAAGAAGACCACCAAAAAATAGAAAGTGGTAGGTAAGTAACTTGTGTTGGGACTAGTTCAATTACAAAAGAAGGAAACACATGCTCAATTTTGAAAGGATCAGGAAGGATAGGGGAAATGGCACCAATTTTTCAAAGTGGTCTGGATCAAGTATGGGATCAAGGAACCTACGCAATGACTAAATCAAGAAAATGATTCTACAAAACAAGATGTAGATGGGAAAATCATGAAGCTATAGCTAAGATCAAAGATAATATTCCAATCTACTGCTAATATCCAACATGGTGAGTGTTTGTAACCTACGCATAGTTATGCGTCTTCCTTCTCTAAAATATATTGTACTAGTGTAACGTAATTTGATTTGGGGTTATGAGAACATGTAACTCTGTGTGTATCTTTGTTGTAATTATTTTCTAAACAATAGAGAAGGAATTGTGGGAATGACTTGTGTTATATGGTTTGATGAATATGTGACCCTTTTAAAAAATTTAATTATGTGTGTGTGGTTCTTTATCTATTAATCTATAAATGGTCAATCTCTAAGTAGATTTGGTTGTGATGATTGGTAATATGTTTAAAATCAATGAATAATGTGATGATTGTTTCAGTTTCATGCCAATCACCTAGATCTCCCTTATCATTATTTTTTATAGCACGCCTCAGGTGAGAAGCTCCTTCTCTCCAAAGGGAGTGAAAATATCAGCGATAAGCTAGACTATGACAGTACGTTTTTGGAAACCTCAGGCCAAATATTGTGTCTATAATGTTCCAAACTTTTTTCCAAAAAATGGTTCCAGTGGTGAGGCATTAAAATTCCAAGAGGGATCTAGATCATGGTATCTATAATTCTTGGTGGAGGTATTCAGGACATGTGGCATGAGAAGATTGATCATTTTATTCTGCAACAAACTCAACTAAGATAGACAAGTCTAGAAGGGATAAAATAAGAAATTTTGTATGCTGAACTTGCTTGTGACCAATATGAAATTGTTTGGTGCAATTTCCCTAAATAATTGTAGATTTAGTTGAGGCGAGTGCAAGTTAAGGTAGGAGTTGGAACTCACCTTAGGTTTCGTAGAGACTCATTTGCATCTGATTTGGCTAAACTTCACCAATTATATACAGATTTAACAAGGGATTTTGACTTTAGGCTACATGCAACATTAGAAGGTTATATTATTGAGTTTGCAACTAAAAAACATCATTCCTTTTCTAGAGTGGAAGTAGTATTTAACTACGAGTTGTGAGGAATATTTCGAAAAGAGGTCCCACTTTGGATCAAATTCTTCATGGTTGAAGAAACTCTTCTGTCATTCCAAGAATGTTGAATGGATTCATAAAACCCTTAGTGCTCGTGGTTGGATCTAGGTGGAGGAATGTTGTTCAGTTGTGGAAAATGAGGTGTTGTTGCGATGGATCAAGAAGAACTGCATAAGACGTGAGATTTTAGATCATTGCAGAGGGTGTGGATAACTAATGAGTGGTGGGAAAGAAAGTTGTGGTATATTAGGCTTAAAACAAGGGAATGACAAAGGATATGAGAAGTGGTGACGAGTTCAGGGTTGCGAAGGAGTAGCATGGGTATTTCATAATTGTGAGGTAAAGGAGAGAATGAGGGATCTACTTCTATTGAAATAAGAGGTGCCAGTGGAAATGTTACAAGGAGTTCAAATGGGACAGATAGACCCCACTCAGAGTTAGGAGAATTTCATATGCGTGAGCCAATTATACAACTTATTATAATGTTTGATGATTATACTCTAGTAGAAGATGATATCAACTTTGTGATGAAGAGATTATTCTTTGAATATGACTAAGTCCCTGGTAGTGGTAGTCCACAACATGGTACAAATCCTCCTCTCCCCAAGCTTAAAATCCTTTATCATTTCTTTTCTAAGTTGAGTTAGACTCTAAAATTTCAAGAAGTACATTTTAGATCTAAAATTGGTAGCTCTAGTGGAGGAAGTAGTTTTAGCAGTGGTTTTCAGTTAAGTTAAACCAAATATTCTTAGTAGGGTTCCAAGGGATTTATAATAGTTCATCCTGGGAAAACAACCATGTATGGGAATATGGCTAGATCACTCACTCAATACCCAGATTTCCCTGGACGACGTGGTGAAGATGTTGAAAAACATTGGTATATGTGTTTGGTTTTCTTGAGGTCTAGATAGACTCTCGATGCCACCAATATCATTGAATTCCAGACTACTTTATGAGATTGAATGATACAATAGCTCATTAAGTGGATTGATGCAAACACTAACACCACCTGGATATAGTTAAATGATAATTTCATCAAGAATTTAAGTTGTCTGAGTCTAATCGACAAGTTTTGGAAGAATTGTTGGACGTCAGAAAGAGCGAGGGAGAATTTTCTTGAAAGTGTATTTAGAGATTCCAAGATGTTATGAGTAAACTATCTTATCCCATTGATTCTAATCATCATAGAAATTGTTTCATTAAGTATTTATTACTGATGAATAGGATTTCGCTCGCATAGTAGAATATTGATATGTTACAGGATGCTTTAGAGCAGGTGAATCAAATCGAAGCAATGGTAGGATACCCCGAGGATTGTAAACTCAACACTTCTTCTAATGATCTTGCTATTATGGGGCTTCAAAATCAAATTTCCAACGTGACTAAAAAATTGAAGGATCTTGCTTGTATGCAACCCATGAAAACACAACTTTGGTGTATGCACTATCAAGCTGAAGGGCATAATGTTACTGAATGTTTGTAGCTCAGGGGTTCAAGATTGTATAGTATGAATATTGGACCTCCTTCAACACTACCAGATAGTGCTAGGGTTGTGCATATTTCTTCAGTAATGCAATTTCTAGGAAATACACAATATCACACATTCCCAAATCACCAAGGTATATCTATGAACGAGTTCTGCGAAATATGTAGGTCTTTTGGTCATTTTCCTCATTTATGTCCTATTTTATATAAGTATTCCAATGTGTTGAACAACATATTCTATGATTTTTGTGGATCACCTACATACCATACAAACCAATGTCGATATTTAGATGGATTGGTTTATCACCTCGATTGCACAACTTTCAAATTCAATGAAACTCCTCGACAATGCAGAGGAG
The DNA here is from genome assembly GCA_000404065.3 of Pinus taeda. Lineage (NCBI taxonomy): Eukaryota > Viridiplantae > Streptophyta > Pinopsida > Pinales > Pinaceae > Pinus > Pinus taeda. The sequence continues at coordinate 3,833 of APFE030102177.1, read as the reverse complement.
GAGCTCTAGGGGCAGGAAGCATAGGAGGGAGAGGTCCAATTAGATGCTATAATTGTGACCAAGAAGGTTATGTGGAAAGGTATTGTCTAATGCTGAGAATACCTTGGTGTTCACACTCTCAGGTGAATACACATGCCACAAAGTATTGTACAAAACTTATTTCTCAATGGAAGAAGTGGAACTAGGTAAAGGGAGATAATCTAATTATTGTTAAAGCTAGAGAACCAGAACTAGTTGTGTAGCCTAATATCAACATTGTGGCTAAAGGAGAGAAAATAATTGGGGTTGATATTGAACTCATGAATAATCGATTGCAATAAATCTAGTTTCACCCAAAATGTCCTATGACCTTAATCAACAAAAATAATATTATTGAGATGCAGTTGAACTATTCAGACAATTGATTCTTCTCGTAGTCCCCATCTTGAGTAATAAGAACTGGTGCATAATAAGAATAACATAATATCACGGGATGCATCTCAAACAATTTAGGAATGGTTAAAGTTATTTTTGCATAATGGGAAGGACGAGCAATTAACTGGTCAATTGCGTAAGAAACTAAAACCAATTGTTTGGGATGATCCATTATCAAAAGAGACTATTGCGGTTAATCTTCTCAAAATGAATTCTAGGAGGGTCTGAAGAAATAAGAACAAAATAGGAAGAGAATTTTGATTTGGTGCACAAATTGTTGGATAATTAATCATGGAATCTACATTAAATTTTTGCTCAGATATGAACATTTTACCAAGAAAAACCGAGGAGGTGTTAGGTGTTAACACCCAGGTTGTTCTCTTTGACTCCTAAGAGAATACGGCCGGGGTAACCACTAACCAATCTTTGGGCTACAGCTTCTAGCCTAGCTGCAGTCAGAGAGGGCTCTCTCTATAGGGTTTTGTCACTGCTTTCAGTGAAGGTTTTAGGCTAGTTATGAGATGAATTCTTTGGTTGTTTTTATGTTTGGTTGGGAGGATGCTTCTGTTTTCCTTTAAAGTATATCAGCAGGTGAGATTAATCCATTGAGCAATGGGGTCTAGGACGGTTTTCTCTTGAGATCTTGATTTGGTGAGGGAAAAGGCTGTAGGGCCTGTGTGCATTTCATGAAACAAAGGGTAAATAGTGAGAGTGAAGTGAAAACAACCAGCAAAGAGCAGTTAAGATTTCTTTACTTAAGCTGTATATTGTAAAAGAGACTGGTTGTCTAGGAGCAATTACTTGAATTCCTAAAACAACGATGCACTGTGATGATATAGTATTAAAGGTAGCAGTGAAGAATTACGCTTTGAATACTCTATCAGAAGAAAACATATAAGATAGCTTAGATTGAGCTCAGGGTAGCCAATGACTAAGTCCTGAGACTATTCTTCTTCCTTACTATCTAGATTTTCAAGTGTATAGAAAACATGAAAGACACAAGGAATAACAGGAGATACAGGTGAAATAAAGAGTCATGAGAAAAACTTATTGAGCCATGCTATGCACAGGAATCCTGCAACTTTGAGCCACACACCATCAAGATATCAAGAGACCAACATCTTTGAAGAAATCCCGCTGTCTTTTGTATTAACTGTCTGAGAGTTTACAATATCAGAATAACAGAGAAGATATCAAGAGAATTTCTTACATCCGGAGTCCAACCCCTCTAAACAAACGCGAGGGGGAATATATAGAGGTTACATACAAAAATATCTCAGGTATGGAGTCATCTGAGAGGAAAATATCTCTTACACTCGTACAGGGAGAGTAGATAAGGAGTTATTGTAAGTATAAATGATTCTTAAAAGCTCTTAACTCCTGTCAGGATAACCTTTTGACCTTTGGGCACTGCGGGGTTAGCTACGCGGCTTTATCATAAATGTAGCATGAAGTGCTCTGCCACTCTGATTTTTGTATCTTCTTGGCCCTGCCACCTGTACCTGTTGATGCTGCTGTTGATGCTGAGTACCTGTGCTGAGTTGGCTCAGCGTCTTTATGCTTGCTGTCATGGTTTTGTCCACCTGTAGATGCAATATGGACTGTATTGCTGAAAAAAGATTTAATTCTTCAGCTTTGGTTCAAAAGTAGCTTTATCAAGTCCTGCCATGTGTCTGCAGGGGGAAGCTGATGCCTCAAAATTGACCCTAAGGTCTCATCAGCTTCTGTATACTTATAGAAATGAGGAGGCTCATCAAATAGATGTGTTAGTTCATTTTTAATAAAAAATAAATTATCTAATTTTTCAAAAAGAGCCTGTCCTGTTAATGGGCCTGCTGAAGATGACCCAGGAGCCTCAGCAATCTGAATTGCTGCAAAAGTGCTTACCCTCTTGATGTATTTTTCATGAGAGAGCAGATTCCCTGATTCTACCAAGTTGGGAAGCCCTCTGTCCTGCAGGGCTGTGAACCTATTCTGGAACTTATTTATATATGCCTGTATATCATGGATTTTCCTTTCCAAGGTCTGAATTAGGTTCTTCATTGTTGTGGTTCTTTTGATCAGGGAAATGGTTTCAGTCCTATTAGCAATTCCCATTTTTATCAGCTGAGAACCAGTCCTGTAATTTAGGACCTCAATCATCCCGGGGGAAAGGTCTGCCATGTTGCCAAGGGCATTTCTTGCTCTGTGTAACTCTTTCCTTGCCCTGCCAAGGAGTCCTATTTGTTCATATATAGCATCAATGTACTCCCACTGGTTAGTGATTGATTGTCCAATGGCAGTCCAAATCACTTGCTTGATCTCTGCCGTCACTTTCTCAAAATTGAGCTGCTTTTCCAGCTCTGCAATTGTCTTTTTTAGGGCTTTTACCTCCCTCTCCCTCTCAGCCACATTTTGCTTAGACTTATCATATTTCTCTTCTATCTTGGCTAAGCTGTCCTTGGCTTGATTAAGCTCTGTCATTTGAGCCTCTAGCACCTGGAGTTCTTGCCTTAGTTTTTGCATATCCAGGCTCTCGGCCTGCTCTGTTGGTGGTGCTGTGGTGGCTGGCTCTGTTGTAGTTGGAGCTGTTTCTGATGCCTGTTGCTTTGGAAGGATGTCCTCTTTAGGGGTCTGCTCGAGGTCTATTGTCTCGGTGGGTGGTTTGGCAGACTACCCTTGTTCTCTCCTCTGTAGAGCTGCTTCTAGTGTAGTCTCTGTATCCTACAGCTTTTGTTGGGTGTCAATCAGTTCCTTATATAAGGTCATTAGCAGTGCGGTGACATCCTTTTCTCATCTCTGTTGGGCAACTTCATCTGTTTGGGGATGTAGAGTTGGTGGGATCTTCATTTTCTTCTTGATTGCAGCTACATCTACATCCTTTAGTTTAAGGACCTCCTGTATGGCCTTAACATCATTGGGATCATGCCCAAACTCTATGATGATCTCTTCTAGTGCCTTGATTCTGTTGTCCTTGGCTTGAGAGGATGCCCTTTCCAACTCAAGCTGTGCTGCTGTGTTGTTCAAACTGTTTTGCAGCCTATAATTGATCAAGGTCTTATCTGCCAAAGTTGCATAGACCATCTCACCCGTCTGCTTGTGGAGCTCGATCTGGTCTATGGGGTGGATGTCCTTTGCAATGACTTCTAAGTTTGTCCTTACATAATCAACAGCTGTTTGAGGTTGCTGTACTGTAGGGGCAAAATGGCTCATTGTCATCTTGCCTTCTTGCACATCAAAGGCAGCCATTAGTCTTTGTTGGTTTGGAGGAGCCATATTCAACAAATGATTATAGAGCTTAATCTTGACTGGCTCACTTCTCCTCTTAGCGTCCTTGAACTGCTCCTTTATGCTTGCAGCTGCACTCTTTTCTTGTCCTGAGGAGCTGACCTCCCCAAGTGCTGCCTTATCTTGCTCTTGATGCAATGAGCTGGCAGAGG
>APFE030102172.1:79354-94310 GCA_000404065.3 Pinus taeda | reverse complement strand
ATTCGGTAAAGACCTTTACTTCTAAGTAAATCCACAATGTAGGACCACCATTGGAAGTAGTTGGTGCTGTCAAGGATAACTTGGCATGAACTTTCCATTTTGACATAAACTGAACCTAGATATGTTGAAACTAAGTGTTCCAATGGAAAGAGCTCGAAAAATTAGGCTGGTTCAAAAAAAACAGTTCTGAAAACGGCTTCCGGATGAAGAAGTTATGACCTTTTTAAAAAAAATTGATGAAGGCGCCGACAAAGTGCGGGAATGTGCGGAAATGAAAAAAAACGCTCATTTTTCAACAAAAAGGAGATTTGAACCCAAGACCTCTACTCTCTTAAATTAGCTTTGAACCAAGTGAGCTATACAAAAAGAGAGAGAGAGAGAGGGGGGTTTGTTTTCTTTTACTCACGGATGCTTTGGATTGCGTGCTTGCTTGAGAAAGCTCTTTTTCTCCCTACAAAACAAAAACACAAAACCCAACACGGACATGCAAAAAAAAACAAGCCTTACGGCTTAAAGTTAGCTTTACCCGGAAACTAAATATTTTCCTCAATGTTTCTGATTTTCCGAGATCACACTAAGGTGCAGGGAAAAGAGCATACGCATGAGAAAAATTCTTCCTTTCTGTTTCTGATTTGCGCAGATCGCACAGAGTCGCAGGGCAAAGAGCATACGCAGAAATGAAAGGTATAGATCCGGAAAAAAAAATAGCTAAATAAACCGAAACCGAAATAAACAGAGAGAAAATAACAGTAAACTGCAAATAAACACTGTATACCTCCATATCTAAAAAATGACGCAGCTAGGGCTACTGGAAACCTTTTCACGTGAAACGAAAGGGGTTCCTCACTGGAGCAAATGCTCCCAACACAACAGAGCAGTCCTCTCAGCCCGAAAGCAGCCAGAAACAACAGATCTAGGAGATGGCAGTGGCATGCAGTTCTACCGACTTCAGATTTGGATCAACAACGGACGCGGCCCTCAAATAGATCTGATACCATGTAGGAATTTACAGGGTAAGTTCCTCAGACAGAACACCAGAAGGACACCGCTCACAAACAGATCACAGATCATTACACCAGTATTTTGACGTGGTTAAAACCCTCAGAGAGGGAAACAGTCCACGGCCTGCGCCAACGTGGCTACTACAGGCAATTTATTAATAAAAGAATGAAAATTTACATAAGCTTCTCTCATGCAGGGTTAACCTACAAATGACCCTCCATGCGCTTTAAATAGAATTCATGGACCAATCGGGTGTCAAGCCATAGATCAAGTGTCGGTAATACCGAGGAGAGAATGAATTGTCGAATCACTACATATCGTGACCGTCGGATTGTAAGTTACAAATGTACATAGTAAAGAAACACACTTTACCTAACTCTATACTAGACCAAGTTATACTTAACTATTCCTACGTGTCGGGATATCCTAACAAAGTCCAATTAAATTAGTTCCAAACTATTTGAGGAACTAATAGTGAGTTAACAGTCAGTTGATGCATTAATGCACTCAACTAGTGCTACTTCAATTAACTAAATATTCCCTCATTAGAAACTCATGCATGTCTATTCTGTGAAAGACCTAGTTGAGATTAATGTTCAAGGACAATGTACTATTAGGTCGATGTGTTTTCTCATGGAGAAAACTCATGCATGCAATCAAGGATTCATCGTTGAGGGTTCTGCAATATTGAAGGTTCTTTTCCACTTGGTAATAGGAAAATCATCCACAAGGAACGATGTAGGGAAATAGGAGCTTGGAGGGTAGAGAGGAAGGCTGGAGAGAAGCCAATATTTCCAAGGAGCATCTGTGAGGATTGTACTGAGAGCTGGCTAGCTATGAGAGTTAAGGCTTTATATAATTCTTATGTATTTCCACCATGTATGATAATACAATAGTGTGGGGTTTTTCGCTGAGGCTTTCCCCAACGTATTTTCATGTGTATTATGCCATTGATTCTTCTTCTTCTGGTTGTATTGTTCAACTCAATCTTTAAGCTTCCACAAATTGATAGTAGAAGTAGGTTATAGTATTCTGCTTTGATTTATATTGCATTATCGGGTTAACCTATCATAGATTTTCTACAATGTATTAGAGCTATGAACAGTATACTGAGAAGAGAATTCAAAGTTTGAAGTTCGGGGTTGCAGGTGCATATCGAATTCATATCATACTTCAAGGTTGGCCAATTGTGTTCTATGGCTTGAGACTCAAGTATGCCTTGGAAGGTAGCTTGAATTACATAGCATGGAAAGATAGAATGGAGGCTGCATTAGAAGACAATGGCTTGAAGGAATTCATTGATCAAGAAATCCCAAAGCCAAATTCAACTAATGCACAGGAGTTGGTCGAGTGGAAGAAGTGTGTGGCGAAGGCGAGACGAATCATCCTTGGGGAGTTCGAGACCATTTTGTCTCGAGTCTCCATGGGAAGGATACTCTATTTTCAGTGTGGAAGACAATGAAGGACCTCTACCATAATAGTAGTGACCAGAGGAAATTGGCTCTCAAGGATAAGCTTCGAAGAATCAAAATGGAGAAGGGCGATACTATTTCCACATATCTAAACAAGCTCACCACTTGCAGAGATGAGCTTGGTGGTGTGGGAATAACTACTGACGATGATTATATGGTGAGCCTCGCTCTCCTTGGCCTTCGAAAGAGTTGGAATAGCTACCAAGACTCTGTGAATGGAAGGGAGAAACTGACAGATTGGGAACCACTATGATCGGATTTTATGCAGGAGGAGATTAGAAGGACACGAGATGGTTCTTCATCCAAGAATGATGATGAAGGAAATCTGGCCTTAGCAAGTAAGGGAAGGAAAGGGAAGGGGAAGGCTTCTCATTTCAAATCGAATTCTTCTCATGGAGGGAAGAAGGGTGACATGTATAAAGCAAGATGCTTTAATTGTCAGAAGATGGGACATTATGCGACTAATTTCCCATCGAAGAAGTCCAAGAAGGGATCATCGGAAGGATTGGAAGGTGAGGCATTAGCCTCTCAGTTTGAAATGGACTTTACCCTCATTGCATGCATGGTGTCATCGATGATGGGTTATGTCTGTTATCTTGACAGTGGAGCCTCATTCCACATGACCGGTGAAAAAAATTTATTCAGTGCGTTGGAGGAGGAAGACCTCAATATACGCATAGAGATGGGTGACGACGGAAGGTATAGTGTTTCAAGACCAGGCATGGTTGCTTCTTAGAGGGAGCATGGAGCTCCTCTCACCTTGACAAATGTAATGTATATTCCTGGACTGAAGAAGAACTTGGTATCAGTCACAATGTTGGAGGACAATGGATACGATGTTGTCTTCAGTAAAGGAAATGTGTCACTAAGACACATAGCCACAGGTCAGACCAAGAGGATAGGGATTCAGGTGAAGAATCTCTATAAACAAGAGGTAGATGATTGTGCAGCATTGAGTATGAAAGCGGAATTGGAGCAAATCCAAGACATTGGGAAGTTTTGGCACAGGCGGTTGAGCCATTTGCATCATGGGGATTTGAAGATAATGCAATAGATATCTATAGGACTTCCCAAAGGTAAAATTGAGCAAGTTGACACATGCAAAGGTTGTACCTTGGGAAAGTACACCAAGTCTTCCTTTCATGATTGAGGTAGTCGAGCAAAGGATATCTTAGAGCGAGTTCATACTGATTTGTGTGGACCATTCTCGATGGCATCCACAATGAAGCAAAGGTATTATGTGATTTTCATTAATGATTATTCTCGTAAATGTTGGATTTATTTCATGCAGAAGAAGGACCAAACTTTCACAAAGTTTTGTGAGTTCAAAGCTTTCGTAAAGAAAGATTCAGGGAAGAAGATCAAGTCCTTTAGAAGTGACAACAGTGGAGAATATGTCTCTCAAGAGTTTCAGGACTTTTTTGCAATGGAAGTAATTAAATGAGAGTTGACGGAACCTCATAACCCACAACAGAATGAGGTGGCCGATAGGAAGAATAGAACTATTGTAGGGGAAACACAGGTAATGTTGCGTGACCAAGGCCTACTACTTCACTTATGGGCTGAGGCATGCAACACAACAGTCTATTTGTAGAATAGAAGCTCGCATCACATACCTGGGATGAAGACACCAAAGGAAGCTTTCTCCAGTAAGAGACCAGATGTGGGTCACTTCAGGATCTTTGGCCCATTGGTATATTTCCATGTGACAAAGGATGCATGGAAGAAGCTTGAGTTGACAACAGAATTGGGGATATTTGTGGGGTACACTGATACACCTCACAACTAATCAATGTAAACTTTGAAATGGGAACTGATACTGTTACTCATTTCGTAGAGATAGCAAAAAGGTGACCTGATTTTGAAAAGGGGTGATGTAGAACGAACATGTTTTTTTAGAGCATAGTTTTTGGCACTTTAATTTTTTTATGTACATTACGTTTTAGAATCATTTTAGAATGGTAGTGATTTTCATGCTGATTTAAAAAAGTGAGTATTCTGCATCACCCCCTTTTTTTAAAAGGCCTATTTTTTGGCTTTAAATTTTCTAATGTATAAAATGTAAATAATTGTTTTGTAAATTTGATCATTTTTGAAGTGGTCATTTTCTTCACATTTTCTTGTTTTTTATTTTAATTTTAACTCTTTTTTTTAGTGAGGTTTTTATTGTTTTGCATTTTTAAATTAGGAGGTCGATATTTAGAATTTTCGATATTCTACATATTTATACATCCTTAATTATTTTTTCAATCCACATGAAATAATTGTTTCTAAAAAACAATATTTTTTAACAATGGACATAAAAATAACCATTTTTAACATAAATATAACTAAAAGACTACATGTTTTGATAATTTTTTGCTAGAATTGACATGACAAAATCACAATTTTTATACAATAATTTTAACTAAAAATGGTTAAATAATAGCTTTTTTTATGAATTTCATGTCAAAAAATAATAATAATCACTTTTTTTTCAAAAAATAACGATTAACTTAAAAATCAATGCGAAAATCACATATTACAAATATTGAACGTATAACAACCCTAATTGAGTGTTTATTCTTCTCATAAATGTGAAAGTCAAAACATTGCAAAACTTGATTTACAAGCATAACTTAAATTTAATCAACAATGTCACGTAATCCAAACTCTTCATCCTCTAAAGTTTCATCATTGTCTTCTCCCATAATATTTTCTGTTTCCTTTTGCTCATTTTCCTCTTCTAATGGGTCTTTGATGTCTGCAAATCTCCCAATGTATGTCTTTCCAAACATTCCATGTAATGGTGGTTGAGGTTCCTTTGCCTTTTTTGCCACATGTGATTCACTAAAGTCCCCTTTCTTCAACCCAATTTCTTGCATTGCATCTGGAAGAAATTGAAGAGCATTAATTCTTTGCTGAATGAAATTGCACTGTACTAGATCTTTTTCAATTGCAATGCAATTTCTTCCTTTTTGAAGGCAACATGCTAGTGTTGTACCTAATTATCAAGAACAAAAGAAATAATGAACTAAATTAGTACAATAACATATTAATTAAAAAATAACATATTGAAATTCAATTCCATATAATAAAACTTACCTGAGCCAGAAAATAAATCCAGAACCCAATCTCCTTCATATGAACAAATGTCTATAAGATAGTTAATCAATAATTGTGGTCTTTGATAATTGTTAACTATCTCTCCTTTTGCTTCTTTGTCTTCATATGTTAGTTTTCTCACAACAACATCATAAGTCAGTATTTGGCTATGACTCTTTCCATCTACCCGATTAAAAATCATAAAGATATGGCTATCATCTTTTTCCCAACTATCAATATGAATGAAGTCACAATCATTTATAAATTGTTGATCTTCATTGTTAAGAATATTTGACCTTTTCCTGTAACATGAAATAGTAAAATTTCAATTAACTTGTACATAAATAAAATTTTCAACATTAATCAAATATACATTTTAAACGTCTTACCATGTAAGCTGCATCCTTGAATTTGATTTCCCCTTGAAGCTTGACAATATCATTGCCAATTGTGTGTCTAAATGAAATGTGACAAATCTCCATAATGGTGATGACGTGACTTCTACAAACCCTGCAACCACTTTACTAAGAGCTTGATAAGTATAAGGGCCACTATCATAGTCAATGTTTGGAATATTGAAACCATGGGGAATATCTGCAATGACTAGGGCATAATCCCTTTTAGGTATGAGTTTAGCAATGTCTTCACAGTCGCTGGTATTACATGATATTGAATAGTGTCTAGCCCATTCCAAATGAAATGATTAAGAGTTGGATCAAGTTGAACATTCTTAATACATTGCTTCCTCAGTCTTTCGATCTTTATTTTTCAATAAAGGTTTTGAAACTATCTGGCGCTCCATTATCATCCTTCCTCATATTTTATAAAATAAACAAATATATGTGCAAGTTATAAATTAAAAATAGTACACAGGTGAATAAAAATGAATGTATAAATCAAGATACCTTTTTAAATGCAAGATAAAAAGGCTTTTAATGTTGATGTAGAACTTGAATCTGGATAGTTGCGTACAACATCATCCCAACTATCTTCATTCAACAATCTAACCGTTTGTTCTTGAATTTTCATATAAACTTTGTGACTGCATAGATAAAGTAGCAAAAAGTTAATATAATGATATGTATAACAAATAATACAAAGAACAACATGTTTTATTTAAAATATAATTATAATCTAAAAGTAAATAAAAATAATTCAAAAAACTTACTTTTGAAATTCTTCAGACATTTCCTCCAATGATAATTCCCCTGACCTCACACGAGATAATATTCTTTTGACAATTTTATCATCTTTCACTCCCTGCATCGCCCTCCAAGGTGTGATATTCATATCTTCTAGAAGCTACTTCATTTCAGGAGCTAATTTACTGTTGCCACATATCAATGGCTTGGACGTTTTGACCTTCTGGTTTTTAATGGAAATGTCTTCCCACATGCTAAAAATCTCATCAATCAACTTCCAAACATCTCCAGTTCTAATTGCCAATTGGAAAATATTATCAATACCTCTGAATAAATCAATATTTTTTTTGCCTTTTCCACCTTTTGAATCAGTTTTCTCTTCAATTTGATATCTTATTTCCAGACAACTTTCCTTTCGGAAATCTGCAGTAACATTTGTCCTATCCGCACCACATTTTTCTTCAAATTCACTATGAATAAATCTAACCCTTTGGATGAAAGTCATAGACATCCTATATTCATTATCTGAATTATGATCCCATGCCACTAACTTTGCTTATATATTTGATAAACCAACGTAAATGATACATTTCATTGTTTCAAAACGTGGGTTATTAGGATATTCATTCATCAATTGTCTTTGAGCTTCTACAAAATGGTTCCCCCCAAGCACACAAAAATTGTATTCAAAACATTTTGACTTATCAAATGCTTCTTTGTTGGGAACTTGAAGTGGATCAACAAGAAGCACATAACTAACCACATGAGCATATGGATTGTACCTCACAATGTCTTCAAGTTGTGAACATCTAGATGATGTGGCTTTCTAACTTGATATTGACATTGTCCTTCACTTGCTTTATAGGTTTGCCTGACATTAAGCTGAAATGGGCGACCACCATAAATTAAGTTTATTAGTCAAATTCTCTCGAATGGCATTTTGTTTTATTTTGATAATGCCATCCTCTAAATCAGCTCCTGGTGTAATGATTTCTCTGCTTTCTTTTGAAGTTTCACTAGGTTCTTGACTGCTGGTAATGACTGCTTCAAAATTTTCAACTTTACTTTTCTTGGTCATAACATTCCCAACAGATTTATTCTAGGGCATTGTTACTTTTGGTTTTTTATGGCTCTTCTCAGTTCCAATGTCATCTTCAGTAATGGCAACATATGCTTCACTGTCAATTTCAACTTCATCGTTCTCAAAAGTAACTTGTTTACCCTTGCTAGATTTATCCATGAGAGGCCTTTTTTTTTCTGATTCTTTGGATGTAGTTTTGTAGCATCATCAATTACTACATTTTTCTTATTTTCCATATCTTTTTCTGACACTAAGTAAAAACTGTCGACAACTTTCATGATATCATGCTCTATGAAATGAATGCCTCCCAACCTAATTGAACAACTTTCAACAAAATTTTGCCAAACAAAATATCATATGTCAATAAAAAACAAAGCTAAAAAATATAGTGAGACACTTTCAAGAACACAAAATACAAATATAAATAACAATACTTACGATGTTTTGGGTCATCTCATTTACGATTTGTTTACACAACTTTGTAGATACCTCTCTCGTGTCATACAATGAATATGACAGTCGATATTTAATCTTTTCATGTGACTTGGGAGCTTTTGTAAGTATGTAAACAACTTCAGTGTCTGGTACCGAACACATATCTACAACTCTTCACATCACCTCAAAAATTCCATTATCATTCGGTATATCAATATATAGATATATATTCACATTTGTGCTTTCTCTTTCTTTCACATACCAGAGTCTTGATGGAAATTTCACCTCTTTTGAATTCTTCTAGTCTGAAATCATCTTCTTATCACTTGAAATATTTGTAGTCATGAGCTCAGGTGGATTTCCTTCACCAATGTTTCTTGAAGATGCACCTTTAAGAGTCTTTGGTCCAGAAAGATTCACTGAATTTTTCTTTGATGGCATTTTCCTGAAAAATAGAAACACATAAATAAGTAAATAATAAAAACATATTAACTTAAATTGACAACGAAAACATATCATAAGTTTTTTATTTGTATGATCAACAACGCCCAAGCACCCCCACTAGCCGCCCGCCCAACCCCCTTTCCCCACCCCGCTGGCGACCTTCACCCGCCCCCGTGCCACAACCCTCTCAACCCCCGCCCTGCGGCCCTGGCGCCCTCATCCACCCCACCGCCCAAGCGCCATCACCCACTCGCTCACAGCAACCCTCCCAAACCCTCCTTCCCAACTGTCACGCCCCCAATCTTTTTTTTCTATTCGGTGGGTGTGGCACCACTGTGCATACTATTTATTCAATAATTATGCATATGGACTACGCCTTAACCAATCAAACATGCTTTAACCATTAACTTATAACCTTAGAAAAGCATTAATCTTCACAATTCTTTATAAACCATTCTTAACATTCATATGCAATTTAAACCAAATTACAATTGCAAATAACCGAATAGAATGGGAGGGGCAACTCCCGGTAAAGTCTGCCCGCAATATATTATGAATCTTCTTTTCAATAATACAACAAGTGTGCCGAGAGACCCCCACGGCCAACACTTAGAAATAATACAACAAGGCAAAAGAGCCTTAACCATACACCGATATGCACCTTTGTTCGTGAACGGGCCCCCACACGGGTCACCACGACGTTCACCCAAATCTGCACCCAACCGTGTACAAAGACCTTCCTTGGCCGTAATAAACCAACCTGCACAATACCGTGTACAAGCCTTTCACAACCGTAATAATCCAACCTGCACAATACCGTGTACAAGCCTTTCCCAACCGAGACCTCCGCATAACCCAATCCTGAAAACATGCGAGACACCTCCCTAAAGAATGCTCGCATATCCTCCTTGTCCTTATGCGAAGAGGACTTATGAGCCTTAATCATACACCAATATGCACCCTTATCTAGGAGTGGGTACCCACACCGATCACCCAAAATGCTCACCCAAATCTACACAATACCGTGTACCAATTTTCTGCTCCAACCGTAGCTTCGTAACCTCTTCGTTCATCCAAACTCCAAGTAGAGAACCTCACGTACTCCCTTTGTCATGCGCATGTGTTCTGCGAATAAGAGCTGTGCATTTCCCACTTGAGATGCGAAGACAAGAGCGAAGATTGATGATGAGAATGGGGCTCATCCTCATCCATATATATATGCGTATTGTCATCTCTCAAAGGGTGCATACAGCCATAAGGCCGACCCCCAAACTATGACAATATACCTTTATATTCATGTCGGCTTGCTTTTACAACCATTCTCCATCACATATATGTTTCTTTGTATGTTTTAATGGGGATAAATCACCATGGCCGACCCCATTATCATCATACATACGCCCATACACATATGCTATATTATATTTTATTTTAATTCTCCCTTTTAATTCGCCCACGCATTTCATATATGCGTACGTCCATATAACATGTGTATATATGTTATATATTCTTTTCTTATTTTTATTTAATTAATCCACTATCGATATACATGCTTTCTCCATATGTTTCATGGCCGACCACGCCATTTTACATATAATCCCATACAAGCATATATATCATATTATATTTTAATGCGTGTAGCCTTCATAACACCATACATACGCCCATAACATATATAAAGTTATGTCGGCCTCCATTATGTGTAAAACCTTCTCAACCAAGGTATAAACACTTCACATCATCCTTTTGTCATGTGTGTTCAAGTACGTCGCACTTCGTCACAGACTTTCGTCACATAGTTTGTTGCACATATGTCGCACCATAACCGCTTCCTCCTAACGTCGCATCGCTGGTCGTCCGCTGGTTATGAATCACGTCTGGACGCACCCGCCTATACTGTCGAACCATACTGCGTCCTCACAACGTTGTGTTGCTCACTACGTTGTCTCGTCGCTCGGTCCGCCTATCCGTTTCAGCTCACCTGAGGCTCAACCGTAACCTGTCTGCACCCTCGTCCAAACTTGTTGTAGCTCGTCCACAGCCCGTCGTCGTTCGCCGGATGTTGCAGCTTGCCCAATAGTTTGTTGCTCGACCGTCCGTCCACCCGCAGCTCGGGTGACCATACCTCAGCCTTGGTTCATCGTCCAAGTGTCGGAGGTTCGCCCATCGTCGTGCCAAAACGCGCCCGTCGTCGTGCACGGGGCGCTCGTGCCATCGTGCACGCCTGCCCGAGATCCGAGGGCGTGACATCCTCCTCCACCTGAAATCGTTGTCGTCCTCGACAACATATCATCCTAGCAGCTTTCCACCAAGATCGTCATCTCCATCATTGTGACCCCATCACCTCAAAGTGTCTCATCGGTCCTCCACATCAAGTCACTCTTTCAAGCCATGCCCATACATGGGGTTTGAAAGTGTGCATCCCATACTGCACCAAAGACTCTGCCCTCAGTTCCTCAATGCGTCAGATCCTCTGAGTCCACCATATATGATGTCCTTAAAGTCACAACCGTCTCATGTCGTCATGAGCTCCATAAACCGTCTCCAACCAACACCTCAACAAGCATACAAGTCTCGGCCGAAAGGTCCCTGCAAGATGCCTCAGCTCTCCATGTAGTAGGAATGCTCCATAGTTGCTCACAACTACATCCAAGTAATCAGCTCTCGATGTGCCTCATTCAGGTCCATGAAGCCCTCTTCATCATCTGCAATGTGCCATCCTCAAGTCTCCAACTTGATGTCCATGACTATGTTGCCCATGTAGTCTAACCAAGTACATCACAACATTGACCATCCTCATCCAAGCTGCTATCTTCGGTTTAGTGAACTTGGTCACCAACCTCATCGTCATCGTGTCATCCTGTCATGAGTCTTCTTCACCATAGCCCCTTCACAATGTCACCAAGACTATCTCTTGGTCTCGGCCATGAGAAGTCCACCCAAGAGTGTGCCCTCCAATCTGTCTATGAGTCATGCCGGGCACTTAGCCATGTGGCTAAAGCATGACCCAATCACCCACAATGATCATCACGTTCCACCCTTGTCACGAGCCCTTGCACCCCTCATCATAAGGTCACAAGTAACCCCAACAAGCCCTGCAACCGTTGTCAAACCTTGCTTCTCCATACAAGGTTCCATCATGCTCCTCCACGGTAAGATGTCCTCTAGCATCGGCAAACTGACTTTGCCTCTCCCTGCACCTGGTCCATCTATCAAATGTCTAAATGAAACGAAAGTACCAATACTTACTTCGTCATCATGAGGCTCCTCCATATGAGTGACCTCATCCCTCCATGTCGATAAGCTGCATGATCCTGGTTCAACTTGATTACCTTCAAGTTCTGCCTCCATTGAGTCCTCATCGTTATGTAGTTCTTCCATGTGAGTGTCCTCACCCATCCATGTCAATAAGCTGCACGATCCTGGTTCAACTTGATTACCTTCAAGTTCTGCCTCCATCGAGTCCTTATCCTCATGAGTGTTCACCCATGCTGCTAAACTGTATGACCTAGGTTCAACTTGATTAAACTCAAGTTCGGCCTTCATCATATCTTCATCTTCACATGGTCCTTCCATACGAATATCTTCGTCTGTCCATGTCCATGAGCTGCATGATTCTGGCTTAGCTTGATTATCTTCAATTCTAACCTCCATCACAGTCATGTTTTCAAAATCTTCGGTCGATATGACTTCCTCTTCCTGGCCTGCAACCTCATCTTGTTCTATTGCCTGGCTGATTTGAAGAAGTCCTTCTCGTCCAAGCATCACATCAATGCCCTCTGTATCTATCACTACGAAGTTCAGCTGACCTCTACATTCTTCCATCTGTACAGGTACATCTGGTATCGAACCTAAGGTCAAGTTCCATGAGGTTATTTCCCATTCCTCCATGGTAGATATTAGCCCCACTTCTTCTACTAACCGTGCCGATATGCGGTTGTGTGAGCCCCCTGTGTTTGCTAACGCTTGAACATCTTTTCCACAAATCTTCAAGGTTACAAGACCTTGGTTGCTCTCCATAACCGTATCTTCACTTGTCAACTGTCACGAGCAACTCTGCTCACCAGCTCTAGACCGAGCTCTGATACCACCTGTCACGCCCCCAATCTTTTTTTTCTATTCGGCGGGTGCGGCACCACTGTGCATACTATTTATTCAATAATTATGCATATGGACTACGCCTTAACCAATCAAACATGCTTTAACCGTTAACTTATAACCTTAGAAAAGCATTAATCTTCACAATTCTTTATAAACCATTCTTATCATTCATATGCAATTTAAACCAAATTACAATTGCAAATAACCGAATAGAATGGGAGGGGCAACTCCCGGTAAAGTCTTCCCGCAATATATTATGAATCTTCTTTTCAATAATACAACAAGTGTGCCGGGCGACCCCCACGGCCAACACTTAGAAATAATACAACAAGGCAAAAGAGCCTTAACCATACACCGATATGCACCTTTGTTCGTGAACGGGCCCCCACACGGGTCACCACGACGTTCACCCAAATCTGCAACCAACCGTGTACAAAGACCTTCCTTGGCCGTAATAAACCAACCTGCACAATACCATGTACAAGCCTTTCACAGCCCTAATAATCCAACCTGCACAATACCGTGTACAAGCCTTTCCCAACCGAGACCTCCGCATAACCCAATCCTGAAAACATGCGAGACACCTCCCTAAAGAATGCGCATTCCTTAAGGATTTTCGCATATCCTCCTTGTCCTTATGCGAAGAGGACTTATGAGCCTTAATCATACACCAATATGCACCCTTATCTAGGAGCGGGTACCCACACCGGTCACCCAAAATGCTCACCCAAATCTGCGCAATACCGTGTACCAATTTTCTGCTCCAACCGTAGCTTCGTAACATCTTCGTTCATCCAAACTCAAAGTAGAGAACCTCACGTACTCCCTTTGTCATGTGCATGTGTTCTGCGCATAAGAGCTGCGCATTTCCCACTTGAGATGCGAAGACAAGAGTGAAGATCAATGATGAGAATGGGGCTCATCCTCATCCATATATATATGCGTATTGTCATCTCTCAAAGGGTGCGTATAGCCATAAGGCCGACCCCCAAACTATGACAATATACCTTTATATTCATGTCGGCTTGCTTTTACAACCATTCTCCATCACATATATGTTTCTTCGTATGTTTTAATGGGGATGCATCACCATGGCCGACCCCATTATCATCATACATACGCCCATACACATATGCTATATTATATTTTATTTTAATTCTCCCTTTTAATTCGCCCACGCATTTCATATATGCATACATCCATATAACATGTGTATATATGTTATATATTCTTTTCTTATTTTTATTTAATTAATCCACTATCGATATACATGCTTTCTCCATATGTTTCATGGCCGACCATGCCATTTTACATATAAGCCCATACAAGCATATATATCATATTATATTTTAATGCATGTAGCCTTCATAACACCATACATACGCCCATAACATATATAAAGTTATGTCGGCCTCCGTTATGTGTAAAACCTTCTCAACCAAGGTATAAACACTTCGCATCATCCTTTTGTCGTGCGTGTTCAAGTACGTCGCACTTCGTCACAGACTTTCGTCACATAGTTTGTTGCACATATGTCGCACCATAACCACGTCCTGCTAACGTCGCATCGCTGGTCGTCCGCTGGTTATGAATCACGTCTGCACGTGCCCGCCTATACTATCGAACCATACCACATCCTCACAACGTCGTGTTGCTCACTACGTTGTCTCGTCGCTCGGTCCGCCTATCCGTTTCAGCTCGCCCGAGCCTCAACCGTAACTTGTCTGCACCCGCGTCCAAACTTGCTGTAGCTCGTCCGCATCCCGTCGTCGTTCGCTGGATGTCACAGCTCGCCCAACAGTTTGTTGCTCGATCGTCTGTCCACCCGCAGCTCGGGTGACCGCACCTCAGCCTTGGTTCATTGTCCAAGTGTCGGAGGTTCGCCCATCGTCGTGCCAAAACGCGCCCATCGTCGTGCATGGGGCGCTCGTGCCATCGTGCACGCCTGCCCGAGATTTGAGGGCATGACACCAACCCTCCCAACCCCCCCCTCGGCTCGGGCGCTCTCACCCACCCCCCCGTGGGGCGCCCTCACCCACCCGGCACCCGGGCGGGTGAGGCGGGTGAGGGCGCCAGGCGAGCGAGTAGGTGAGGGCACTCTCACTCACCCGACACCCTCACCCACCTCACCTACCCGGCTGGGTGAGGTGGGTGAGGGCGCCGGGCGGGAGGGGGCCCCGAGCAGGCGGGTGGGT
>APFE030102172.1:33547-73760 GCA_000404065.3 Pinus taeda | reverse complement strand
AGATCATCCAATATTTGCATCAAAAATATTGTTATTACAATTAGTTTGGTGGGAGTCATTTTTCAATAATCAAAGTGATATCATTCAACAACAACAAATGAAGATATACCTTTGAAAAATCCATTTATTTGGCCACAACATGTGTCAAATGAACATGAGGAAATAAACATTGTTGAACAACAAAAATCTCAAGGTATTATTAATTCTTCACAGGCAAAGGAAAGAGAGACGTATATTGGTTTCAGAGGATCTCTTGAACAACGTGAAGCCATGGAAGACCTTTACAGGGGTTTAGTACAGAATATTAAGGAGGGTTGCATGGTCGCAGTGCTAGCAGATGGAGATCCCAATGGCTATCCATTCTGGGTTGCTAAAGTTATAAAGTTCTTTACAGAAAATGAGGATGTTACAAGTGTTGAAGTACATTGGTATGCCACAAATACACACCCATTCAATGGTGTGTATAAGCTAGAGATGGTAGTTGACAAAAAAAATGGCGGAAAGAGAAAAAGAAAGGGTACAAATATAAATTGCCGCCGCACAGACATATTAAAATTGGAGGATGTTGACATACTTGTTTATGACTTCAATATAACAAAAAGAGGAACTTTTTTGCTTCAAGACGATAGAGATTCTGAAAAGGTTGTTACCAGAAGGAACAGTGTTGAGATGGGAGTCTGCTAAAACCAATTGTAGATCTAGAAGAATTTTGAAACCTGAAATGGTGGGCATGCATGTGGACTGAGATGGGGCACTGGTTGATGAAAGAGAAGAATATGGAAAATCTTCGTCAGCATCCAGTCACTCATATGAAGATGTGAATTCTGACGGTGTGCAAGAAAATATGAGTGATTTTGAATAATTTTTTAAGACAGTTTATACAACTGATGTATGCATCGTATCTTGAAATAAAATTTTTGATTTCCATATGGTGTTAAATGAGAAGTTATGAGGCATTTTTATGTTGTTGGAGTATATGTCTTAATTATGATAATTTTATTGTTTAGAATATCTACAATGCAACATTAAATTAGAGATATAATGTATGTTTCATTCAATATACAAATAATGACTTTTGAATTCATTTAGTGATGTAATTTGTTCATAATGTCATGGTTTTTTAATTTTATGGTTGAACAAATTTCAATTTCTTTTGTATCTAGCATGTTATGGTTGAGAACATGTTGAATTTATACTTAGGAAAGAAAAATGTTATTCTACCAAAAACATTAGTGTGTTTTTTCCTCATAAACAACTTTATTTGGCACATAAAAATTTGGTTTTAGTAGCATTTTTAAAAATTTTTGAAGATTGACCCTAAAAAAAAAAATCATCGTTCTAGTATCATCACTTTTTCGTTTTCAAGTTGTATTTTGCACGAAAATTTTGTTTTCACTGCCATTTTTAAAACAAGTTCAAAATTGACCCTAAAAAAAAACCATCGTTCCAGTATACACACTTTTCGTTTTTAGCATTGTTTTTGATATTTTTTCGGGGTTTTTTGGCCAGAGTTCTCGTTTTGAGTTTATAGTTCCCGTTTCAAAGTTTACATTGTTAAAATTTCAAGTATAAATTAACATAAACAAATGATTGAACAACAACATATAACAAACATGAACATCACCAAAACAATATCACAATAGCACATGATGAAGGAGTTCACCCCACCCGGGCTACGTCTCCTTGCTCCAACTTTCAATGGCTTGGCCCTCTCTATTATGCTCTAAAGTATGAAAACATCAGTTTGCAATGGTCAGATAGCTCTGAAACCTATTCCAATTGCTCCATAATGCCCAAAAATGCCTATCTAGCTTCTTTCTACTCTTGATTTGGTCAAAAATTGAAGAATTTATAGATTCCCAAGTCTTTTTGCTAATCACACCATAATTTCCCCAAAATCCAGTCCCATCCTACAATTTTTCCAGGATTTTCGCTATCCGAGCGCCATTTTCGTCGATTTTGGGACAAATTTGTTGGACACGTTAAATGTCGTCTGACGCCTAAAATCCGCAATTTTTGGGCCACATGGATGCCACGTGCCCAGGGCTAAGACCAACATCCCGCCCTTGCTGGCCGAGCCCCCCACTCCGCTATGCTGGTGGACATGTGGGTGACACGACCAAGGATTGGCCCTTTCCCCAGAGTGCACATGACATCAACATAAATTACATGTCGCATCCATAGTTTATTAAGAACTATTTGGATGGTTTGTTAGTAGGAGGCTTGGCTTGTCGGTTGGAGGTCATAGGTTCGCCCCCCCGCCACTTATTCCCGGACACTTAACCAAAATTTTGGTGGCCATTGGGCTACCATGTGGCGGCCCCTGGCTAGGCCACATGGCAGCCTGTGGTTGGCCACCACCCATTCAATAGAATTTCGCCAAATGCACCCAATAACATCATGCCACTTGGCACCACATGATTCATCGAATGCCTGTTGAACAATCAACCCTTCCACATCATCATACACAATCAGTGCCAATCAATAGTACGAACTGCTAACTAGGTTGTCACATTTTGCAAAAATTCCCCTGTTTGGGAAAGCAAACAGAACATGATTCTGGGAGCATACTGTGTCCGTTTTGCGCGAAATGAGTTGCATCGTATTCATGATGACGATAACTACACGATTGTTTAGGTTCCACACCAATCCGAAAACTTTTAATTTTGAGCTATTTTTTGAGAACCTGATCATTCCTCCCCACTAGAAGCCTTTTGGACCCCAAAAGTTCACATTCAGTTGTCCAGCAGGTGAGGGTACAGTTCCCTCACCTTTCCAATCTTGATCCATTTGGATTTTGAAGGATTTGTTCCTTTTAGCCCCACTCGAAAGTAGTCCACATTCCCTCATTTTGAATACCTTGTTCTTCTATCAAGAATGGTGTCTTGTTGTAATTCATCAGGGTATTTAGGAGAAAAATCATCAATGGA
This sequence comes from Pinus taeda, assembly GCA_000404065.3. Taxonomy (NCBI): domain Eukaryota; kingdom Viridiplantae; phylum Streptophyta; class Pinopsida; order Pinales; family Pinaceae; genus Pinus; species Pinus taeda. The sequence goes on along the minus strand of APFE030102172.1, from coordinate 70,830 downwards.
AGGAATTTGGAAATTTTCTCCTTGACCTTCAATCAAATGAGACTCATACAACTTTAAGTTCTCAACGTTAACAACAACATAAAATTTCATATATGAAGGCAAATCCACCCTGAAGGCATTCTCACCAATCTTTTTCAGAATTCCGAATGGACCATATCTAATTGGTTTCAACTTTTTACCTTCTCCTTGTAGCCTCTCTTTGCTAATGTGAAGCCAAACTTCATCATCGACTTGGAACTTGTGATCTACATGATGCTTGACATGCCTTGCTTTGTAGCGTCACAACCTCGATGTTATCAAAACTCATTAACCGAATGTTGCAGAGCTCATTCCTCACATCAACCTTGTAGCTCTGACATCCCACATCACATCTAGGAGCAGTTGGCATGTTCAACTCAACTCTTTTTGGGTAAGTCCGCTTCCCATGTCTTGTGCTGCATTTTTGTCACTTTTTGTGTTTTCGCTTGTGGGAGTATTGTTTTCTTGATTTATTTGAACACTTTTTGTCATTTACCTATATACTAGCTTATCCTAGCTATGTTTTAGTTTTCGTTTCTCTCATTGCTGTCGCATGGATGAAACTGTTTTTCACGGACGTTCGCCCAACTGACAAACTGCCTCACCCACATGCATGTTGATCTGTTCATTGAATATTTCATTCATGTTTTTCATGCACTGTCAATCACTTATGCTATCACTTAGTGTTGCGATGCATTTACTCTCTTAGCTTCTTTCAGTTGCCCGTCGGCAAGTCATGCCAACCTTGGCCTGGACTCTACCTTCACCAAGGCTGCATTGCACAATCTGGGGAAGGAAGGCTCACCTTCCTCTCCAGATTTTCACATTCCTTCCCAGCACAAATCTCCAACACTGTTTTGGCATTTCTAGAGGAAAATGGCTGCTTGGCCAAAGAAATTGTACAAATCTGTCCCTAGGCCAGAGTCCTTCCAAGCTGGAATTGCGCATTGCGCAATCCCAGTGGTCAACAACAAGACTAGACTGTGCATTGTGGAGTTATAGCAGTCAACCAGTCTCCCAACATCCCAGACTGTGCCTTGTGCAATCTTGGCAGTCGGTCTCCCGACCTTCCAGCAGAAATTGCACAACCTTCATGATCATGCACCCAGATATGTTGCAAGTTAGTTCTCATGTTCATTTTGGTTTTTGACTAACAGATTGCTTGCCATGAGTGTTTCCATGTCTCCAAGTATCCCAGGTGTTCATCTGCCTCTAACAGTATAGGTACAATGGTTTCTAGGAGAGTAGAGATGAAGACACCATTCAGAGCACACTTGGGGATTTAGTTGATCAAGTGACCATAGACATGCCTACTCACGAAGACATCAAGTTGTTCATAGAAAAGGAAATCACGATATGACAACAACATCATCACAATGAGAAACATCATGAACAATAGCTGTAGACAACATACCAAATGTAATGAATGCAAGAGGAGGGTTGTTGACAACACGAAGGTGGAACAAGGTTGCAAGCTCAAGCAGGTCCATTGACGATGAAAGCAACTTTGGATACTCTGGCTATGAAGTCACGACGTGACATGAAGATCGCACGAAGGCAGAACATGGAACAAAGAAGGAGTTGCATGTGATGAAGTAGCAACTCAGGAAGAACATGAAGCTGCACAGACAGACAAATGAGTTACAACAGGAACAAGAACAACTGTGGGGGAAACATGCACTCATGGATGAAACTATGCACGTACAAGTTAAGGATCCATCCCAGCAGCTGACACAGAGCAGACATGGTGAGCGATGTTGTTGATCACATGCAAAGGATTTGGTAGCATGCATTTCATTGAGTGCACGCATCCAATCCAACCCATTCAACACACTCACCAAGGCGAAGACAAGAAGCAATTCCAACTGGGGCTAAACATGTACTTCAGTAAGTTGATGCGCATGACCACTAGCACACACTTGAAGATCAACACAGACACTATGCATCAGTGTGTTTCTGGTCCAACCGTACCCAAGAATACCATGCGCATGTTAGCAGATGAGTTGGATGAAGGGGCTGAACCAATGCACTGGTTGCAACAAAGGCAAGAGTTTGCTTTAGCAAGATGTCACCATGAGGTGCATGCACACCATCACGGATGACCAAGCTTGGCATCAACTCACCACCTTCACCATCACAAGCATGTCAAAGAGTTGGTCTCATTACAACAGACCGAGTGTCAGTGATGTTTTGCGAGGCTTTCTCAAGCCATGTTGTCTCACATGAGTACATGTGCATTGTAATGTTGAGTCATGTCAAGTGTAAGTCAAGTGTCAACAGTTGGATGTAATAGTCATAGAGTAGGTGAAGAGTCATGAGGGTAGCTGAACTGTCACAAAGGGGAATGTCAAGGGTCACCCCACCCTTTACTATAAATAGTCCCTCATAACTCATTGTAAGGGATTTTGGTCAGCCAAGCTTCTATTAAGACTATCTTGAAGAAAGCTTGGACAACATTGTAACGTGCCTTGGCTTCACCACTGCACGGAGCTAGTACATCTCTTTGGAGGAACAGGTGGATGTGGCTGTAATGTTTCACTGATGGGGCTAGCAGGCTTACTTGGATGTATTTTATGATTGGAACTTACACTTTATATAATAAGAGCCAACACATTTTCATGCATATGTTTTTGTTGTAGTTGGACTGCTCTGGTTTCCTTAAAGATATATGTTGTTTAACTTATGTATTTGTGTATGAATGGATTCACATGCAGTTATATGAATCTTGTTGCAAATGTGTTGTATACGCTGTTAATTTTGTCACCGTCCATGTCGACTGCTCTGTCGAACACCAGACAGACCTTTCACATGAACATTGTTGTAACAATCGTTGCACTCATTCGAACTGATTCATGAGTGTTGTACATGTTATCTTACCTTGTATGTTATGACTACCGCATCCAAGTGGACTGCTCCACTAGAAGTTGTGAATGTCCTTTCGTGTTGTGTGTTCCTAGCTGAGTTGGGACTGATCCCTTTCAACCTGGAGCTCACCTTCACCCTTATCTCCCCCCTTATGTGTTAGAGCCTCTCATACATCTTCCTTGACTCACTGTAGCAGTCACACCCTTGCTACTGACTGGGTTATCTTACTTGCCTCTGTGCGACATCGCGGTCAAGGCATTACCTTACGACCCACTGCTAGGACTCCTACACCAAACGGTTTGAGGTCTAATTGGGACTTCTTACCGGGACGATCCCCTTGACATGTTGGCAGGTCCAACATTGTCAACATTTCTGGCGCTAGAAGGAGGGCCTGATGACAAGCTGTGTACTCTCATCCAGTTTTGAACCTTTGCATATCTTTCATGGAGTCTTGCACTCTTCTTCTCCCGAGGTGTTTTTCAAATCGTGAAGATGTCTCCATCTTGAGGAAGATTTTTGATCTCTTTTCCACTCACACGTATGATGGTGAAGGTGAAGTGGCCTGGCCTAAGCACTTACATAACTTTCTTTCCATGATTCATGAGGAAGATGAGTTTTCTAACGAACAGGCCGATTTGCTGCTTGCATACACACTTCGCGAATCTCCATTTCGTTGGGTGCTCAACCTACCGGCTGACACCGTGCACTTAGTTGAGCACTTATGTGATCTTATTGAAGACATGTTCTATCATTTTGATCCAGATCATCTTGACCGGAAACTGTTACAACAACGGAGGGCTCTGCATGAATTCGTTATTGATGTTTGGCAATGCTTCTGTGACTTGCAGTTTCAAGCTCCGAGGAGCCAGATGAAATTTTCTTATCTTTGGGACCGCTTCAAGTATTGTTGTAAGAAATATGCCCATCCCAAGAGAAAGTTTGAGATCAAGCCTCACTCAACATTCTTCATTGATGGAGCTGCACAATCTGATGTAGAAGCGGGCACTGTCTCAGTCCACCTTCCTCTTATTCAACAGCTCCACCACTGCCTAGTGATGTTGAGGATCGTGCTTACACACCTGTTCATCCTTCACACCCTCCCAACATCACTTCACTCAATTTTTGCACAGATTTGGTTGTGGGTCCTTTGATTCCTCATATACATTCTTTTCTACAACCTCCGTCTTCACACCCAAGTGTTCCTCCAGATGATGTTGTCTTGTGTTTGTCCATTACAGACTCTTCACTTGTGAATGAGAAACAACCCACTAACGGAGTTGGTGTTGCACAACCAACATGCGCTGTCATCCATGAAGAGTATGAGTGGGAGCTTGAGCATCAACACTCGGCGAAGGATGAATCCCTTCCATCCACGATTTCACATGTGTGTCTTCATCCATGGATGCACCCATTGTTGATATTTCGCAGGACACACCGTATGTTAGCCCATCATCCAACAACGGAGAGGACCAATCATTCATTGGAAATCCACTTGATCTTTCATCTGCTTTTTCTGGAAACGCATATGAAAGATCCATTCAGAAAGATGGGGTTCTACTAGTGTGTCGTAAAGTGTTGTAGCGGCTACAACCACACTCCAAAATTTTGCCTTGGCCTCGATTTGAAGCCTCCCTTCCAACCTTCACAACCACTTTCCTTGCTTCGTCAAGTTCACAAGCTTCAATGTATTTCTTGCACAAAGGCAGCCTATGGATCACAGCTCAATCCACTCCCCTCACAGGTTATTCACCCGGACTTCGCCCGGCTGCAGGCTGAGCAACTTCACCTTGAAAATTGTGCATTTCTGGAGGGCAACGAACCTTCCCTCCAGAAATTGTGCAATGCTCTCTGGTAGCCTACTAGGCTCCAATATTGTGCAATCTTGCCTGCCAACACTCCCAGCAAAATTTGTGCAAATTTTCCCAACAAGGCTGCTCAGCCCAGAATTTGCGCAAATTTGGGCAGTAGTCAGCTGCTCTGCCTAAAAATTGCACAAATCTCTTGGGCAGCTAGCCCAGCTCCCAGCCAAAAATGCACATTTTTCTCCAGTAGTCGAGCAATCTCTCGCATGTGCAGCTGAGTTGGCCGATTCCCTCCGGAACTGAGAAAAATAGACTTGCATGCATGGGCTACTTCTCCCAAGGCAGTATGCAAAGCCATCCCTTGTTTCGAGAATCTATGTTTAACAGTTGGAGGTTACATGCAAGGAGCAATTCTGAAACCTCCCACCAAGTGTCGCTTCCCCTAGATTCATGGCATGCGCGTCACAACCTCAATGTTATCAAAACTCGTCAACCAGACACTGCAGAGCTCATTCCTCACATCAACCTTGCAACTCTGACATCCCACATCACATCTAGGATTAGTCAGCATGTTCAATTCAGGTGTTTTGGGGTAAGCCCGCTTCCCATGCCTTGTGCTGCATTTATGTCGCTTTTTGTGTTTTCTCTTGCGAGAGTACTATTTGCTTGATTTCTTTGAACGCTTGATGTCGTTTACATATATACTAGCTTGTCCTAGCTCTGTTTTAGTTTTCGTTGCTATCTCACTGTTGTCACATGCATGACACTGTTTTGCAGGGACGTTCGCCCAACCAGCGAACTGCCTCACCCACATGCATGTTGATTTGTTTGCTGAAAATTTTATTCATGTTTTGTATGCACTGTCAATCACTTTTGCTATCACTTAGTGTCGCCATGGATTTATATCTTAGTTTCTTTCAGTTTCCCGTAGGCGAGTCGAGCCAACCTTGGCTCGGACTCTGCGTTCACCAAGGCTGCATTGCGCAATCTGGGGAAGGAAGGCTCACCTTCCTCTCAATATTTGTGCATTCCTGCCCAACACTGGCCTCCAGGACTGTTTTGTGCATTTCTGGAAGACAGTGGCTGCTTGGCCCAAGAAATTGCGTAAATCTATCCCTATGCCAATAGTCCTTCCCAGCTGGAATTGTGCATTGTGCAATCCCAACAGTTAGCATCCAGAATAGACTATGCATTGTGTAGTTCCAACAGTCATCTAGTCTCCCAACAACCCAGACTATGCCTTGTGCAGTCTTCGCAGTCGGTTTCCTGACCTCCCGGCCGAAATTGTGCAACCTTCATGGTCATGCACCTAGATATGTTGCAAGTCAGTTCTCATGTTCATTTTGGTTTTCGATTGAAAAATTGCTTGCCATGAGTGTTTCCATGTCTCCAGGCATCCCAAGTGTTCATCTGCCTCTCAGTAGTATATGTACAATGTTTTCCAGGTGGGTAGAGACGAAGACACTATTCAGAGCACACTTGCGGATGCAGTTAATCAAGTGTCCATGGACTTGCCTACCCACGAAGACATCAAGGTGTTCATAGACAAGGACATCAAGATATGACAACAACATTATCACAATGAGCAACATCATGAACATCAACTGAAGACAACGTATCAAATGCAATGAATGCAAGAGGAGGGTTGTCAACAACATGGAGGTGGAACAAGGTTTCAAGCTCAAGCAGGTCCATTGATGATGAAAGAAACTTTGGAGACTCCGGCTATGAAGTCATAGTGCGACATGAAGATCGCGTGAAGGCAGAAGATGGAACAAAGAAGGAATTGCATGTGCTGAAGCAACAACTTAGGAAGAACATGAAGCTGCATAGACAGATGAATGAGTTGCAACAGGAACAAGAACAACAGTGGGCACAACATGCACTCACGGATGAAACTGCACACGTACAAGTTAAGGATCCATCCCAGCAGCTGACACAGAGCATACATGGTGAGCAATGTTTTTGATCACATGCAAGGGATTCGGTAGCATGCATGTCGTTGAGCACACACATGCAATCCAACCCATTCAACACACTCACCAAGGCGAAGACAAGAAGCAAGTCCAACTGGGGTTGAACATGTACTTCGGCAAGTTGATGCGCATGACCACTAGCACACACTTGAAGATCAGCACAGACACTAAGCATCAGTGTGTTTCTGGTTCAACCATACCCAAGAATACCATGCGCATGTTAGCAGATGAGTTGGGTGAAGGGGCTAAACTAATGCACCGATTGCGACGGAGGCAAGAGATCACTTTAGCAAGATGTCACCATGAGGTGCATGCACATCATCACGGACGACCAAGCTTGGCATCAGCTCACCACCTTCACCATCACAAGCATGTCAAAGAGTTGGTCTCATCACAGCGGACCGAGTGTCAGTGATGTATTGCAAGGCTTGCTCAAGCCATGTTGTATCACATGAGTACATGTGCATTGTAATGTTGAGTCATGTCACGTATAAGTCAAGTGTCAACAGTTGGATGTAACAATCATAGAGTAGGTGAAGAGTCATGAGGGTAGTTGAACTATCACAAAGGGGAATGTCAAGGGCCACCCCACCCTTTGCTATAAATAGTCCCTCATAACTCATTGTAAGGGCTTTTGGTCAACCAAGCTTCTATTAGGACTATCTTGAAGAAAGCTTGGATAGTATTGTAACACGCCTTGTCTTCTCCACTGCACGTAGCTAGTACATGTCTTTCATGGAGCAGACAAATGTGGTTGTAACATTTCATTGATGGGGCTAGCAGGTTTACATGGATGTATTGTATGATTGGAACTTACACTTAATATAACAAGAGCCAACACATTTTCATGCATATGTTGTTATTGTAGTTGGACTACTCTGGTTTCCTTAATGATATTTGTTGTTTAACTTAAGTATTTTTGTATGAATCGATTCACATGCAATTATATGAATCTTGTTGCAAATGTGTTGTATATGTTGTTAATACTGTCACCATCCGTGTCGACTGCTCTGCCAGACACCAGACAAACCTTTCACATGAACCTTGATGTAACAATCGTTTCACTCATTCGAACTGATTCGTGAGTGTTGTACGTGTTATCTTACGTTGTATGTTGTGACTACCGCATCTGAGTGGACTGCTCTGCCGGAAGCTGTGTATGTCCTTTTGTGTTGTGTGTTCCTAGCCAAGTTAGGACTAATCCCTTTCAACTTGGAACTCACCTTCACCCTTATCTCCCCCCTTATGTGTTAGAGCCTCTCATACATCTTCCTTGACTCACTGCAGTAGTCACACCCTTGCTACTGACAGAGTTATCTTACTTGCCTCTATGCGACATCGCGATCAAGGCATTACCTTACGACCCACTGTTGGGACTCCTACACCAAATGGTATGAAGTCTAATTGGGACTTCTTACTGGGGAGATCCCCTTGACATGTTGGCGGGTCCAACACCGTCAACATTTACTTAATGAGACAATTTCTTGTTCAAGCTTTTCACGGTTTTTTTCCTTTTCTTTTAGTTGATTGTTCAACACTTCTTCCACTATTTTTACTTTCTCTTTTTCATTCTTGATGAATATTATTTCTTTGGATACTATTTTGTTCTTGTTCCCGAGGTTATAAATCTCTTCTAATGCAATGATAAGCATTGCTTCAAGATCCATTATGACTTCAACGCCTTCTTCTGCTTTTTCTTTTTTCTCCTTTGATTTGTCTATGTTGGATTCTTCATTTGTGGCTAAAAATATTATATCTCTTCTATAATCATCAAAATTATATTACTGTTCTTCGAAAATATAATTATCCTCTTTGGAATAGAGTTTTTTTATTTTTCAAAGATTTTCTTTTGAAGACTGTTACCCACCACCAATGGGTGACACCCATAGGAGAGTTTTTCTCCTGGATATGTCTACATCTGGCAACCAACAACCCCTTGTAGCCACTAGATAGCTTGATGTGCCACCCTTCTCAGCCACCTGAGTCAACTATTGTGGGCCCTCACCCATTTGTTATGATCGTATGTGTGAAGGTGGGCCTCTAACCCTGAAGGTATGTATTTCATTATGTAATTGGGTATATTTTCTTGTTTTTCTTGGACACATTTGGACATGGATTAGTGGGGAGACTCGATGGAAAGAATGTGCTCGGTTTGTACTTTTGTTCCCTTGTCCCAAATTGGTGGTTAATCTTGTATCCTAGTCCAGTGGGATCTCCTTTATTGTCTACTAGCTTTAAGAGCGGCACTACATGAGAAACCCTAATTTTGGTTGTGGGGTCCCATTTCCTTACGCCATATAATGTCACTCCCCTCCACTCATTATAACCCCTTTTTACATTTTTCCCATTTGGGTCCACATTTTTCCATTAGGTCCACAATGAGTTAACCTCACCCTCCCCTTGTCAACACTTTGGTTTAGGAATGGAATGATGCCCCGAAGGTTGATGCAGCTAAAAGGAACGTTAAAAGCATAATTTGGCCACTTACAATAAGAAATGTACCATAAAATGCAAGATGGTCGAGACATAAGAATTTAGCACGTGTACAAAAGCCAAATACGAGCTCTACCCCCTATCATTATGGTCATCACCCTGGTTCATAGGGCACCTATGTGTTCACCCTTCATCATTAAGGAACCCATGATTGTCCCAACTCTTGGTGGGCGACGAACTACCCAACCTCAAAGGGGTGATCACTACTTTATCATACACATCATGCTCTCATTTCTTGGAGACCTAAGCAATTAAAAGAAAGAAAAATGAATAAAAGGCAAAAGGCATATGATATGAGAAATGAACTCAAGTACCATGATTTCTCCCTCTTACATCTATACACCTAACGTGTGGGCTTCCCTTATCATAGCTACACTTGTACCATGACATGTGGCTTGGAGCCTTCCCTGTTGCCTCACTCCATTCCCCATCATTTCACATGACATCAACCATTTGATGGATATTCCTTAAAGGTTGAAACCACCTAATAGGGTCCTTATTAACCTCTCTCTTGAGCTTGGTGACATTTGTACACTCTAAAGCCCATTTGGAAGGGCATGCCACTATGAAATGTCCACTTTTGCCCCTGATTAGCAAGATTATTTACTCAATTACGCTAATGATTTGTTGTACATGAAGCTGAGGAGGTGCATTCGATCTTATACATGATTGGAGGTGGGTCTTCATCTTGGGTTGGCCTCCCTATACAGGATCCAAGCCCTCCAGCAGGTCATAATGGCACTTATAGGGTGAGTGTTGAGAGTCATGGGCCTCCACCACAACAAAGCATATATCATCATGCCACAAGATTCTTCAGCACCAAACATTACTTGTTCATGCCCCAACCATACAGAGATGATGATGCACTTGGACCATGTTTCCCAACCAACCACACACTTTCACCAGACACTTGGCAGTTGATCCAGGGCCCATATGAGATGTTGTCCCATTCTTCCCTTATTGATAGAGCATCGACATGTTTGATCCAATTAGAGACCCATGAGACCATTCATTGTGCTCCATGACCACTTGGGAGCACCACTAATGTTTTGCTTGGAAACCAAGGGGCCAACCCCTTGGTCATCATTTTGAGAGCCCTCTTCTTTATCTTGGCACATGGAGGACATATATTAGCCTTCCAAAGACGCTTTTGCACCATTATTCTATCAATGTTTCAACCTCATTAGGAAGGCTTGTTGTATACTTTTGAGCTATTTGGTGGGCTTCTCACCAGTAGGATTGTTATTGTGCACATTAAAGTGATTTTTAGCGGTGTGTTAGGCTAATTAGACCAAATCAAATTTCTAAAGGCTCGTATAAATTAAAGATGAGCCTCATTTGTAACTCATCATCATTTGGAATGGGGTTTTCTCTTGAAAAATAATCTAGACTTGCAATTGATGGACAAAATTGAATGTTGTTGATGCATTTTGATGTTTGGATTTTTGGTATTCTTGTCTTGGAGCTTCTAATTACGACTATGATGGATGGATATATTTGATTTGCCTTGTAAGTGATATTTTGAAGTTATTTATTTACTTTATTGCATGAGTAATATATGGAATATCTTGTAATTATGTTATATGTGCCCTAAATAAATGTGAATTCATAAAAACACAGGGATTATGAAGTATTGCATGTGTTACATGTTAGAAAAAAACGAATGAATGTTCCTCTAGGCTTGATTATCTTTCATCCTTGAATCCTCATTGTTTCTTTCCAAGTTAAGTATAACTTCCTTTATTGTTGGGTAGCTGCCTCATTAGGGTTATCGAAGGCTACATATGACTCCTTCATAGAGCAAATTTCCTTCATCAAAGCTAATCTTGACTCCATTTCTCCCAAGTGACTAGGCACTGGTCCTAATAGTTGATCAACTATAAAACTCATATTTTCTCCGTTTTTTTATTTTTCTTCCCTAATCTTAGAAGGCCAACTAGGGCCTAGTGTGAATTGCATTAAAGATATCTCCTTGGGGTGCTAATTGTCATACTAATACATTTCCCTTTCCTCTAATTTCCCTCAAAGTTTCAAGCAATCCCCATGGCTAGTTTGAGAGAAATTTCAAGCCCTAGTTCCAAAACTATTTCTATCCTTCACCTTCTTTGGTTAGCTGCATTCTAAGGTCATTTTATCTTTAAAACTAGTTGGAAGTTAATCGTTCCTCGACCTCTCTCATCCTTGCTTAACCTAGGCATATCATTGAAGGTTATTCCTCTTGGAATATTGCAAACCCTAGGCCTCACTTAGATTCTTCTAGGTCTCTCTTGTGGTCCCAAGCCTTCATATGGTGGTCATCTTACATAACCCTAAGAGAGGTCTTCCAATTCCCTTAGGAAGCCTTGACTTAAGAGTATCCCTTCCTCTAGGCTTGATTATCTTTCATCCTCGAACCTTAGTTGTTTTTTTCCAAGTGAAGTATAAATTCCTTTATTGTTGGGTAGCTACCTCATTAGGGTTAGTGAAGGCTACATATGACTCCTTCATAGAGCGAAGTTCCTTCATCAAAGCTAATCTTGACTCCATTTCTCCCAAGTGACTAGGCATTGGTCCTAATAGTTGATCAACTATAAAACTCATCTTTTCTCCTTTATTTTTTTATTTTTTTTGCCCTAATCTTAGAAGGCCAACTAGGGCCTTGTGTGAATTGCATTAAAAACATCTCCTTGGGGTGCCAATTGCTATACTAATACATTTCCCTTTCCTCTAATTTCCCTCAAAGTTTCAAGCAATTCCCGTGGCTAGTTTGAGAGAAATCTCAAGCCCTAGTTCCAAAATTGTTTCTATCCTCACCTTCTTTGGTTAGCTACATTCTAAGGTCATTTTATCTTTAAAACTAGTTGGAAGTTAATCACTCCTTGACCTCTCTCATCCTTGCTTAACCTAAGCATGCCATTGAAGGTTATTCCTCTTGGAATATTGCAAACCCTAGGCCTCACTTAGATTCTACTAGTTCTCTCTTGTGGTCCCAAACCTTCATATGGTGGTCATCTTACATAACCCTAAGAGAGGTCCTCCAATTCCCTTAGGAAGCCTTGACTTAAGAGTATCCATTCCTCCTATGTCTAAGCTTCCTTATAAGCCTTTCTTGGAGAGCCATTGTCTTTCTTTTGAAGCAACCAAGCCTTCATCTGAGTCTCTCCTTTCAATGGGCTTTGAAAATCACACTATACCTAGCCATTTATCTTATCATCCTAGTGATTTCCCTTATACTGGGACTCCTCCCATCGGTGAAAGTTCATAAAGAGAAGGGGACATTGATTGAGGTGACAATGGGTCTTTGTCCCATTGTTTTCATTTGGTTTAGTAGTTGTCCTTTAGGTACCCCTCCTTTGACACTACTAGATTGTGTGCCAACAAAGACCCTTTTTTGGGTTCTTTCTCATCACCACTATCTTCCCCGAAAGGACATTTAGCTGAAAATTTTCCTATATTTCCGTAATTAAAACATATGAGAGGTAGCTTATCTTTGAATTTGGATATTTTCTTTAGTTTTTTGTCTGGCTAAGCCATTTATGTATTAGATTCATCACTGGAGCAGTCACCAGACTTGCATTTCTTGATTTCATAAGTGTTGTAAATGTTCCTTCCTTATGTCCTTTAGGTACCCCTCCTTTGACACTACTAGATTGTGTGCTAACAAAGACCCTTTTTTGGGTTCTTTCTCATCACCACTATCTTCCCCGAAAGGACATTTAGCTGAAAATTTTCCTATATTACCATAATTAAAATATATGAGAGGTAGCTTATCTTTGAATTTGGATCTTTTATTTAGTTTTTTGTCTGGCTAAGCCATTTATGTATTAGATTCATCACTAGAGCAATCACCAGACTTGCATTTCTTGATTTCATAAATGTTGTAAATGTTGCTTCCTTATGTAATGAATTTCTCGTCCTCATTTCGTACACAGTGAGAATTCCATGAAGCTTGTCCATTTTTTGGCATCAAAATGCAGAGGAATAAATGTAAAAAAAAATTAACATTGTTATTTCTTCAAAATTTTCACCAAGTCCTTTGAGAGAATTAACCACTTCATTTACTCGAAGAAAATAAGCAAGAACATCTTCATCATTCATTTTCAGGCTTTCAAATTGTCTCCGAAAAGTATGAAGCTTTGCTTCTTTACTTTGTCATCTCCTTCACAGTTGCTTACAAGTTTGTCCCTCATCTCTTTAGCTGATTCACACTGCATAGCTTTAACAAATTCTAAATATGAAAAACCACTTAGAATGGCTTTCATAGCTTTTGCATTGGAGACATAAGCCTTTCTCCCTTCTTGATCAGTTGGAGGAGAACATGGGACCTTATATCCATTTGTAATAAACTACCAAACTTTAGCACCAAGAGACATCAAATGGGTTCTCATTCTTATCTTCCAAAAGGAAAAATTGTTCCATCAAAGAAAGGAATTTTGATTGTGCTTCTCGATTGGCCATGGTCCCTGTAAGATCTTCTTTCAGTTGTTATTGAGAAGCCTTCTTTGATACCAATTGTTGGAAATACTGGGGGGGGGGGGGGGGGGGTTAATCAATATGTTGCTACTTTAAAAAAATTTCGCTTTATTAGTTTGAAATCTCATCACATAATCAATCATCAACACTAAGCATGATCACAGAGATTAAAGTGCAAATCTGAATTTGAAGAAGAAACACTGGAATGGTTTTCAAACAATCTTAGCATCATTTTTTCATGTTAGAGGCATATTTGGGGAATGGCTTAAGACCTATCCATCTCGTATTGTGGATTTAATGTTTTCAAGGATTTTAGCTTAATTTGAGATAAAATGCTTGGTTTCCCTAGTATAAATAGTGAAGCACTCACCTCACTTTGCATCATTGCACTAATTATAATTATAATTAAAAGCAAAGTTAACTTGAGCTCTACCCCCTCATGCAAGACCATCACCCTAGTCCCATGCATATCATGATTTATCAAAATAAAAGGGATTTGAATAAACACCCCAACTCCTGAGTAACGAGTTGTCCATACTAAAATGGTGATTTCAAAAGAAAACCAGTGAAGGTTGCAAAACAAGCTAATTAAAGAAAAGTAAAAGGATCACTCATGCAACTGAAAAAAGTAATAAAGAGCATGTGTCAAATGTTAAAATCCAAAAAAGTGGCAAGGGATGAATTATTATTAAAAGCAAATTTAACTTGAGCTCTACCCCCTCATGTGAGGCCATCACCATAGTACCATGCATATCAAGATTTATCAAAATAGAAGGGATTTGAATAAACATCCCAACCCCTATGAGTAATGAGTTGTCCATACTAAAATGGGGATTTCAAAAGAAAATCAATGAAGGTTGTAAAACAAGCTAATTAAAGCAAAGTTAAAAGGCTCAGTAAAGGGTGTAAAACGTAGTGCCAATAAAAGGGTAACTCAAGTAATGCAAGCACTCCCTTCATAATAGTGCATGGATGAAGGTCTTATTTAACCCATGTATGAAACAACTAATTAAAGTAAAAGGCTAAGTAAAGGGTGTAAAAAGTAGTGTTGAGAAAAGGGTAACTGAAGTAATGCAAGCACTCCCTTCTTAATAACACTTATGAATGAAGGTCTTACTTAACCCATGCATAAGACTATAACACCACTTATGAAGTCCACCCCTTGATCATATCACTATATCACATTCACGTATCAATTGAAGGGTTGTCCATACTAAAATGGGGATTTCAAAAGAAAATCAATGAAGGTTTCAAAGCAAACTAATTAAAGCAAATTAAAAGGCTAAATAAAGGGTGTAACATTAGTGCCGAGGAAAGGGTAACTCAAGTAATGCAAACATTCCCTTCAAAATAGTGCTCATGCATGAAGGTCTTATTTAACTCATATATAAGGCAACTAATTAAAGCAAAGTAAAGGGATAAGTAAAGGGTGTAAAAACTAGTGCCAAGGAAAGGGTAACTCAATCCCTTCATAATAGCGCTCATTGAAGGATTGGCCTAAGATCTATTCCTTCCCCCAGGGCCTTTTCTTTCACTATTATTTGGAAGCACCTAATTGGGGCATTTGATAACTCTCCCATTCATAAATCTAGCAACTTGTACAAGATCATACGCTAGTGTGAAGTTTCAAGAAGATACCTAATGTGATCTACCTACATGGCTTATGCATTAAAATATTTCTTAACTTCTTATGCTATATTGACTCTTTATACATAATGGATTGATCTCACTTTATTCCTCGAGGCATGCTTAATGGTGATAGATACATGCACATGGTTCTTTGGAAGACGTTGATGGTGTTTCTCCCATACTTCATAACGATGCCACACAACTTAAGGAGAGCATCAGACTTAATGAAGGGCATTGGACCACATGATGACTTGGCATGTTTCATATACTCTCTCACACATTTGATCATGGAC
Source organism: Pinus taeda (assembly GCA_000404065.3). NCBI lineage: Eukaryota > Viridiplantae > Streptophyta > Pinopsida > Pinales > Pinaceae > Pinus > Pinus taeda. The sequence continues at coordinate 55,302 of APFE030102172.1, read as the reverse complement.
ATTACACCTTGGAGCCAAGGCATTACACATTTGAGTGGGCCTAATGGTTAAGAGCATGTGTTTCCTCCTAAGAGGTCACAAGTTCAAAACGAGAGGGGGTAGAGTATGTATGTCTTCGTAGACTTAGCAATCAAATCATTGTGCAGAGGTGGGCCCCTTGTCCCACAAACAAGGGGGTTTCATACACCATTGTGGTGTCTAGCTTGGCCGTGACCTTAAAATTGGATAATAATAATAATAATAATAATTACATAGATGTGTCACTTAGAGTGGGCTTGGAGCCCTAAGATGATGTGATACTCCCTTGATATGTTGCACTTGATGATAACACATCCCTTGGGAGGGATCATGGCACTTATTCCATAGATGATGTCATGCCCTAGCTTGAGGATGTCATCCCTCTGAGGAGTGCTCCCTTGAGGTGACACATGGCATCTCAAGAAGTTGTTTGGATACATTTGATGATGTAATATGACCTTCAATGGAGAGACACGAATCTCAAAGGATACATTGCACCTTTTGGAAGGAGACGTGTTTTTGGAGCATTTTCACCCCTCATTGAGCACAACATCATCTTTATGAGGCCTCTACACTCACATGTGTGGCATATTGGCTTGAGACCTATCCACCTTGTATCATGGATTTTCATGTTTTAGGGGATTTTAGCCGAATTTAAGGTAAAGTGCTTAGTTTCCCTAGTATAAATAAGGAAGCACTCACCTCATTATGCAGAGAATACATAATAAACCTCCTTTCTATCATCGTTATTATACATATGAAATAATATGAAAGTACTATATTTTGCAACCCTTTAAACAAGTACCACTAAAGCCCTACTTAAACTACAACTATATCCTACCAATTTAACCCTAGATCTATCAAGCACTAAGAGGAATCAAATCTCTCTAAATGGAATCTCTTTTCTGCTTTTTTAAATTAATTTACTACCAATCGCTACCGTTTAATAACTCAATTGTCACTTCAACAATAAGTTTTGATTCTTCACACCAAGGAAAGACTTCATAGTTTATTAAACTTTCACTACACTAACAAGGACAAACCCGTGAAAAACAACATCAAATTTAGGCATTGTAAGGCTTTCTGAAATCAGGGTTTAAGAAACTGTGAAGTGAAAATTATGTTTACAGCATTTCATCCATATCAAAATTATCATCTTCGCTTACTTATAATATTGTTTCTGTTTTTCAAATGGCCTACCGCGCTTGATTTCCATGACAAATCTAAAACCATTCCATAGAGAGGCATAATGATCACATACATTGATAACAAACAGGTTTAATCAAATTTACCATTTCAGTGGGGCAATGTGAAAACTTAAGATAGAGAGTAACTTCACAACCAAAATTGCACCAAAGAGAATAAAGACTAAAAGAAAGATACTACCTTTAATTTCTTTCCATTACTATATAACTCAAAAAAATGGGACATACTATTTTTACAACTATGATAAAGTAGCATAGATCTGTGTTAACCCCAGATTTATTAAGAGTTAAGATATTTGCACTTACAGAATTTTCAAATCCCTCGCAGTACTTTAATAGATCGAGGATTAACACGAATCTATACTAGTTGATAATTTGCAGAGAACATATAACCGTTTTAAATCAAAATCCATTTTTGGTCCAAAATTTGAAAGATTTGGCAGAAAGACTTCTGCTTATCACCCTGCCATATCAAGATATCACGGTTTGGAAAAAAAATATTGACAATATAAATAGAGATTTCACAACCAAAAGTTTCACAATGAGTCATTGCATTCATTTCCAACTTTTCCCATGACACCAAAAACTCATTTCCAATCCAAATTTTAATGTTCCGAGAAGTTATATTATCTTCTCTAATTCCAAAACCTGATAGAAAGTATGCTCAACCGGTCAAAAATTGGTGATGCTCATTTATAGAGCACAGATACATAATAGCAAAATATTTTACATCAAAACCTGTCTGGTCCAAAATTTATTAATCGCCATACCGAGACTTAGAGAGAGAGCTTCAAGGCCAATCTCAAGTTTGTTTGTCTTTTTAAATACTGATCAGCCTTAAAATCTTCCCTGGTCAGCCTTTTATCAGAACAGTGCCAAAATTTTATCTGCAAACCAAAAGTTTGGACTAAACTACTGAAGATACTAATGGTGTGTGAATCCCAACCCATTCATGGTCTGTAGTATACCTTCATTTCTTTGCATTGCTAGTTGTCTTCCCACAGGAGCTCCATATGAGAAATGAGGAAAATGACGCCCAGAAGCAATGCCTAGTGAAAATCCTTGTGAAAATTGAGAATTTTCAAGTGTCAGCCTCAAAGAAGCAGGTGGTCTGAAAGTAGGCAACGATTTTTCCAAAGGCCTGAAGGCCTGTAGTATACCTTCATTTCTGTGCCTCGCTATTTCTCTTCGCCCAGGATCCCCAAGTGAGGAGAAACCAGAAAAATGATTCCCAGAAGCAATGCCTTGTGAAAATAGAGCACCTTCAGTGGTTAACCTCGAAGAAGCAGGTGGTGAAAAAAATGGCAAATATCCTTCCTCAAAAGGTTCATGTCTGCCCCTCTTGACAGGCCTACTATATTCAATTGCTTCATTATGGAATTCATGTCCATGCTCAAAATGTATGGGCAGATATCCTTCCTCAAAAGGTTCATGTCTGCCCCTCTTGACAGGCCTACTAGATTCAATTGCTTCATTATGGAATTCATATCCATGCTCAAAATGTATGGGTAAATATCCTTCCTCAAAAGGTTCATGTCTGCTCCTCTTGACAGGCCTACCAGATTCAATTGCTTCATATCCATGCTCAAAATGTATGGGCCTTTGTATTCCCATCAAGCTGTACAGCATAGATTCTTCTTCATATGATGTGTGTTTTCGCTTGCGAGACTTGCATGAGGAACCAATCTCCTTAGCAAATTTTGGTTTAACTTGTCGTAAATACAAAGAATCATAGAAAAAAGCACTGCAGGTAATATATTCAAAATCAACCAACATCAAAATTAGACCCAACTTGTAAATTTAAACCAGAAACAACTCATAAAACTGTTCACTGAAGGAATGAAGTACCTTGAAACGAATTTATATGTCTTGCAAGGTCCCAAATGGAAAGTACCACCACAATTAGCCCCTTGTCCTCTTCTGTTAATATAACCAGGATAATCTTCTGTATGAAAATCAACCGCTTCTTTCAAGAACAAGCCACATTTTCCAGCCTGTTTCTCCAACTTCCACTTATTATAAGGCTCTTTCTCTTTGTGGGTCACATGAATTTCTCCTGTCCTGCTCAGCATATTCTTCGCACTCTTAAAGAACATCTTCACCAAGCGACGGTGCTTCCTGTCAATAATGAAAAAACAGCATGTTGAACAACACATTTCATTTTAAAAATGTCCAATCCTAAAGAAGAAGAGAGTTAAGGAGAAATAGGTATGTTTTGACAATCTTGAACCCATATTTTAGAGCTTTTGTTATGGATACCACGCCAAATTTTTTAAGGAAAACTGTTGTTGAGTGTCACGGGCAGCAAAGTCATAACCATATCATGTCTACATTATCAGATGCCCCCACAGTAGAATCCTCATTATTATATCCTACTGTCAAACCGATGGCTCTCCAAAAAATTCACTGAAAATCAACCCTGCATCCACATACATACTAAAGCAGAAAGGTAGATTGTTTCTTAAGAAAGCATTTAAGAGTGGGTTTTTGGTCAGCTATTCAGTTTTTGCTTGAAAGTGCCCTTATCATTCTCTTCTCCCCTAAAAATAACAACTTAGTGTGGCCATCTCTACAGTTTCAGATGCCCGGAAGCAGGATGCCATGATTAGATCCTACTGTCAAGCTGGCAGCATCTCCAAAACTTCAACAAAAAGTCTCCCCCCTCATACCTACTAAAAGCAAGAAAGTACAGCATTCCTTGAGAAAGATCAACCGTTAGAATTTTAGTATCTTAATAACATGCATTCTGTAGAGGCCATCTCGAGGTTTTTAGATGCCCATAATTAGAATCCCTATGACTAAGTCCTACTGTCAAGCAAGCAGCATCTACAAAACTTTCAGCTAAAAAAACCGTTCCACTCTCAAGCTAAAAAAAGCAGCATTCATTAAGACACTTTTAACAGTGGCACTGAACCAAGAGTTCTAACTTTTAGTATCTTACTTGATAAACGCCTTTTCATCCCCTTTCCCCTAAAACTCTAGCTCTTAGTGAAGCTGTACCTATACTTTTTAGATGCCCACCTGATAATCCCCATTTTTAAATCCCAATGTCAAGACAACAGCATCTCCGGAACCTCAATAAAATACACCCTTTTTTAACAGAGGACTTGGGCCAATGGGTTTGGTATATTTATTGATAAAGGCGTTTTCATCCTCGTTTCCCCAAAACCATGCATCTCAGTGAGGCTGTGCAGACATTTTTCAGATGCCCGCAGGAGAATCCCCATCATTAAATCCTACTCTCAATACAACAGAATGTCCACAACCTCAATAAAATACAACTCTCCCCCTCACATCCACCTTAGCTAAATTTTCTTAGAAAAGCAGTTCACATAAGCTTAGGGTTTAGGGTTTTAGCATCTTACTTGATAACGGGTTTGTCGGTCTCGCATCCCCAAAACCCTGCATGAGGAAAATTATAAACTATTTTATCAAACATCCTATCTCTGAACTCTTCTAGTTTATCCATGGCAGTTGCATCAACACCATGTAATATAACAGCTCCAAGCCTATCCAAATCGCAGAGGTTTTTCCATGCAGTCTGATAAGATTTCAATAGCTTTTCTGCATCGAAAGCACACATAAAAGAACTCAACGACCGACATACTGGAAGGGTATAGAATTTAGGGTTTAGAATCTATCAAAACCTCAAAAGATCTGCAGAAACGAACGGTAAAATTCAATTGGACTCTATGGGAGAAAAAAAAAATAATTGAGACCTCTGCTGTCCAGAGAAGTGGCAACCATGTTGAATGCAAACCCAAATGCCTTTGCCAGAACAGAAGAAAACGAAAAATCTCCTTCCCCAACTAATAAAATACCCTCGACATTGGAGTAATGCATAAATCTCCTCTCTTCTATTCCTTCAAATCCAGGAACGAAAGTATGTTTGTATCTGATGGCCAACTCCATTTCTGAACACTTACAGAACCCAAACAGCTACAAACAATTTGTCAATGAAATGTATCAGAAAATCTCAGAAATAAAGTGCGAGAACAAGCGCGAAAGCGACATCAGTTCAATCATGCAAAAGAATGAAAGCTTACCAGTGACTATCTAACCAATGAAATCAGCTGATGGTTCAGAGGCCATAGAAGGTGCCATGATGGGTTATATGGAGAGAGCATTAATGGCGACTCCAACGGCTTTCCTGTTTTCACGCCAAGTTTCAAATTCAAATTTTGCTTTATGGCTTTACGGCCGTTATATTTGAAAAAAAAGCGCGACTAACCAAAAACCTTCACGGCCGATCATTATTATTTAATTTTAATTTAGGGTTTATCCGTGAAAACAAATTAGTTTTGGATGAGAATGCCTGGCTGTCCATCTGCCTGGCATCGCTCTGTGGTTCCATACACATTAATTGTTGGTGCCACTCATGGGTATCTTGGTCAATAAATCAAGACTTTTTTTGTTTTTTTAAATAATTTTGGATATAAAATTTGGTAAAATTTGATTAACTAAGATTTCATTGATTTTTGTCAGATTTAAAATTAAAGGTCTTTCCAGTTTTTGATATAAAATTAGTAAAATTTCTACTCATTTATAATTTAAAATTTCATTGATTTGGTCAAATTTATAATTTAAGGTTTTTTTTTTTTTTTTAAATAATGTTCATATAAAATTAATAAAATTTCGACTCACTTATAATTCAAAATTTCATTGATTTGGTCAAATTTATAATTTAAGTTTTGCTTTTTTAATTGAGGGTTTAATCTCAAAGTCACATATCTTTTGAGTTATTGATCGAACATCAGAGGAGGATAGAGGGAATAAAAGGTACTTACACCAGCTCCCACTTTCTTCATTCTTAAGTACAATCCAACATTATTTTTTATAACTAAATTTATAATTTTATTATATTATGAGATTCTACAATTTAGTATGGAGTAGAATTTAGTATAAGAAATCTATAATTTAATTTAGAGATTAAAAAATAGTTGTTTGTTTGTTTTGTTTTTGTTTTTGTTTTTTTTTTTTCTTGGATATTTGTTTCTAATAACATTGTTATCTATATGGATCACAAAAGTTTAAGATTTAATATCTTTTCTAGTTAATTTTAATTAAAATCCGACAAAGATTTTTAAAAAATTGAGTTTAAATTGTTTAATCTATAGGATTTCAGGGTGTTGAATCTGTTTATGTATTCAAAAATGTGTTTTAAACAACTAAAGTCACAATCTTGCTTGAAATTGTATCCCCGCATTCCTGTAAAAAATACTATTTCATCTATAAGCTAAAATATGCACTACGAGGGAAATAGAATTCGGTAATTTTACATTTAAAAAAAAAAATATACTTACATTTGAGAGTGAAAATTTCCATTGTTATTCATATTGCTTGAGATTCTGGATCTGAACTGTGTAGAGGTTTTCCATGTCCGAAGTTTCGAGTGGGCACTCTACTCTCCACTCCACTCCACGTCCAGTTGTTTTCTAGTCCTTGAAGATGGATGGAGTGTCCACTCGAAACCTCCGACAGACAAAATCTCTACACCTCTGACAAAACCTCTACTCTACACAGTTCATATCTAGAAGTCTAGCTTTAGACTTCCGGATATAAACTGTGTAGAAATTTGTGTGTATGACGTTTTGAGATGAACTGTGTAGAGGTCCAACGTTTTGAGATGAATTGTGTAGAGGTTTTCCCGACTCGAGTGGACACTCCACTCCCATAGGCTATCTTTAGCCTCGTGGACGTTAAAATAATTTTATTTCTTTCTTTCTCTACATTATCAAATTAAAAATAGTAATAGTTAAAAAGATCGACGCTCTGTATTCAACCTTCTGTGATCTATAATGAATTAAACAAAGTCTATCCGTAGAAATCACATGAGAAATTTTTTTAGAGTACCAAAAAAATTGTATTTTTTATTATCTAAATTGTATTTTTGAATGTTATAGAGATTACATAACATGTGTATTGAGTCATTTTATTAGCCCATATTAAAATGGTTTTTTATTAAATAATTTTAAAAATATGTCAATATTAATTCATATTAAAATATTTATTAGTAACTCACATTCGATATTTATTCTATACAACATTAAAACATTTTCTTTTAACATCTTTGTTCTATATATAGATTATATATGAAGTTGATATCACATGTAAAATGGTTTTGAAAAAAGTAAAGGTTTAAATATCTTACTCACATATTTTTTTTTACTTCTACTTACTTTACATGAAATTATATTTGGTCATATGGACAACTAATTAAATTTGCATAGCATGCTTCTTTTTTTATTATAGCACATTGTTTTTCTATTTAGAGAATATTTTACTTTTATTTTAAGAGGGACGAACATACTTACACATGGCTTTTCTATTTAGAGAATATTTTACTTTTATTTTAAGAGGGATAGACATACTTACACATCGCTTTTCTATTTAGAGAATATTTTACTTTTATTTTAAGAGGGACATACTTACACATCGCTTTTCTATTTAGAGAATATTTTACTTTTATTTTAAGAGGGACAAACATACTTACACATGGCCTTCACACTGGGTTATAGAATGAGCCTCCTCTTAGCTCAAGAGGGGATGCATGACAGGTAGTCTCTGCTACAAAAAATTGCAAAATAATATTACTTAATTATTAGCTGAACAAGTGATTACAAAAGAATTTAATTCAATTTATGTATGAATTTATATGAGTTGAAACTTTATGACCTTATCTTAATGCTTTTGTGTAGTTATTTACACATAACTAAATGAACCTGAACCATGAGCGATATAGGAACTACTCAAAAAATTATTATGATAGGTTAATGAAGCATGCAATCTAAATCTTTGCACCAAGATCCATGGATGACTAGTATTATACATGATTACTCTGTTGTGTCATTCAAAGGTTTAGCTGTTGCATATTTGTTTCTTACATTGCACTTATATTTCTTGCAAATTAAAAACTAAAAAGTCAATTATGTTTCTTGTGAATTAAGAACTTCAAAATGCTACTATGTTACCTATGCTTCATTGATATGTAGTTTCTATTACATTGCATGTAGAGAATTTTGACTTAATTCCATAAAATGATAAAATAGTTTGTATTTTTTATTAATTAAACAAAAGATTTATTAAAAATAGGAACATGTTTTACACACACACACACATATATATAATATTACCTACATTTTGTAGATTCTTGAAAGTATATGGGTAATAAAATCAAGATGATGGTGAAGTTGGGTGATTTTAGATAATGATTACACGTTTGGAGACCACCAAGCTTAACTAAGCATCTCATAAACAATTCAACTATAATTTATAAATATTTTTTGAATTCAAGATTTTGTGATCCATAATGAATTAAGAAAAGTCTTTCAGTAGAAATCAGATAAGAGAAATTTTTGGCCAAAAAATCTCTTATGTGATTTCTACCCAAAGACTTTCCTTAATTTATAAATAATTATCAATAAAACCTTTGTAGAGTCTGTATGTTATTGGAAGAAATCAAACTGTTTTATATCAAATTGAAAAATAAACATATCTCATTTTAGAATGAAAGCTTAAATATAGTAAAAGTAAAAGTTATGGATGGCTAGAGTCATGCATTGGTAGGGACTATTGAGAAATCATAAAAACTATTATCATCATCTATATATATATATATAAGGAAAATACGAAACAAAATTGTTAACTATGGAGATTTGTCCCCACTTTACCATGGAGCTTTTTAATATATAAATAAGATATGTTGACAATACCATGGGCTTATCAATACCACATGCCCAAAAAACCATAAATCACTTTTTCATATGACATTTTTTTCAATTAAGCAATTTAATTAAAAGGGAAAAAAGACATAACTAAATTATTGATAGTAAAATTAAAGTTTAAAAACCTCTTTGCAAATATACATACCTATATACACCAAAATTTAAAAATATATAATTTTTATAAATTCATTTATTTTTTTGCATAAACTCTCTAAAATCTACACTATTACATGAACAATCCAAATTTTCAATTATATAGAAATAAAAAAATAAATTTATTTTAACGTCCACAAGGCTAAAGATAGCCTATGGGGCAGATTGCTTCTTCATTTGGTTGATGTATTCGGCCCTTTTCCTGTGAAGCCTCACAATAAACGCTCCCAACTTCTCGACAAACCCTTCACTAAATAGATTATCCCAAGAGCTAGCTGCCAGAATATCTGCATAACTTTCCTTGTTGCATTTGAAGGCCTCACATTCTAAAATAAAATGTTTTTTGTTTCCACTTTTCGAGAGGAACAAAAAATATATACTCTTTCCTCCCACACATATTTTGGCTTTTTCTAGTGCCCTCTTTCACAACGGAGTTGATGAGAATTAGTCCTTAACTGAGCGTAATTAATTACATGAATAATCTATAATTTCAATTATATTAAATAGTAACAAATTAAAATTAAAAGGGCAGATGTAAAGGGCAATTGATTTTGTGATTCCAAAGAATGAATGAATGATGTTTTAATGTCCAAAAGACTAAAAATAGTCTATGGGACTTCCAACCTCCTTGTTTTTTTTTGTCTTTCGCAATTCAATCATTTTATTACTCAAACTGATGATGAGCTGACCCAACTTTCTAACAATCCCCTCATTGAAAAAACAATGCCAAGGAATTGATGCTAACATACTTCCATAATTATCCCTAATGTCTCTAAAAGCATCACATTTTAAAATGAAATGATTTTCCAATTCCACTGCCCCAGAAACGTAAAAAGTACACACTCGTTCTTCCCAAGCTTCTTTGGGTCTCTTCCACTATCCCATTTCACATCAAAGTTGATGTGAGTTAGTTCTTAACTGAGCAATAAGGATCTTTTCTCTCCATGGAATGTTGGCTCCAATGTACTCTTTTTGTTGGAAATCAAAAGTGGGGTTGAATTTCTTAATATAGTACTTCTTTCTACCCAAATATTTTCCCCATATACGCTTACAAAACTTCTCCATAACAAAATTCTTTAACTCCTTGCTATTTGTGGGACATGCATTGAGGTAAATATTCCATTTTTGTGTCCATTTGTTGTTTTGTCTCATCCATGATTTCTTTCTTTCACTCATGCCTTCATTGAAGATAACTTTCGGCCATCTACCTATTCACATTTGCTCAATTCTTTTTAGATACCTTATAAGATACACCATAATAATTTCTTTGATGGGAGTTGCTCTTGTTTCACTCAACATTATCTCATAAAGAACCAAACTTTTTATTTTGAACTTGCTCATGATCAAGCATTTTTGGATTTTCTCGATTTGTTTCCATTTTGAAACAGGGATGCTGCTAGCCCACAATTCACACCCATATAATATCACTGGACAAACTAGGAGTCCAAAAAGAACTTTAATCATTTTCCAATCCCATAAATCTACCTCTCTACATCTGTTTGGAAGTGCATATAATGCTTTCCACCCTCCTAAAATTCTATTCTTTCTGTAGTCCTCCCAATCAAGCTTGTTGTTGAAATCGATCACGATGTACTTGTATTCATTTACTTCTTCAAGAATGTTGCTTTCAAAGAAGAATGTATGTTGGATTTGTTTCCTTTTATTAGAGAAAATCATTATTTTGGTCTTACTGGTATTGACTTACATCCCCACTGCTTTACAAAAATTCTTAAGGGCATATAGGTGCATCTACAATACATGGGACGATTTAGAAATCAATATAAGATCATTAGCATATAAAAGAATCTTTATCACAAACTCCCCCAACCAAACACCATGCCCACCCTGCATATTTAATCACTCTTCCAATTTGTCAATATATAAATAAAAAAGGGTAGGGGATAAAGGGCATCCTTACTTCACGTTGATGTCACTTCTAAAACTTTTTGAAATGCCTGCTGAAGTTCTAATTTTGACTTTCACCACTTCATAAAACCTATGGACAACAACTCTATATTGCAAAGGAATTTCAAGTTCTTCCATTCTATGCCACAACTTATCTCTAGGGACCGTGTCAAATGCCTTTTTGAAGTCAAAAAAGAAGAAAAATACTTCTTCTTTGTCTCCCCAAACCTTTTCAATGATGTGTCTCAGCATGATACGATGATCTACTGTAAAATGCTTCAGCCTAAAACCTACTTGCCCTTTTTCCCTCTTTTCTTTTACTTCTACCCACTTACTGATTCTATTTTCTACCATGTTGTTGAAAAGCTTTACAAACAAAGGATTGATTGCAAAGACGTTATCAAGAAAATAACTTTCTTCCTAGTAAATTTTTCGAACGAATATGAAATTGATAGAATATTATCTCGATTTAAGAGTTGGAATGTTCGTGTGGAAATGAAAGAATTTCCAATTAATCCCATTAAATATATACTATGTGATATCACATTAAAAGTTCAATCTCTCAGAGTGGGTATGTTAAGGAAAAATAATGCTGGGTACATTAAGGAAAAAGAATATTGGTTTCAATGTTTGATAACAATAAAATTAGTGCCATTGAGATATGGCTTATGTTTAATTATTACTATTATTATCTAATTATATGGTCATGACTAAGCTACACACTAAATTAGTGTATGAGACTCCCTTGTTTATGGGACAAGGGACTCACTTCTGCACAGAGATTTGACTACTAAGTCTACAAAGGCATACATACTCTACCTCCCTCCGGTTTTGAACCTATGACCTCTTAGGAGGAAACACATGCTCTTAACCATTATGCCCACTCAAGTTGTAATTAATTATAAACAAAAGGGAATGGTTTGACTGTTTTTTATTTCCTAAACCATTCAATTCCATCCATAGTTTTTCACCAGTAGCATTTCAATTTCATCATTTTACCTTTGAATAAATAGTGGAGCTATAGTTGTATTTTGTTTCTCCTGCTCTATATATAGATATGAAAGCCCTGCTATACATATAGAGGAAGTACACTGATATTTTGTTCCTCCCTAGTACATACATATCTAGAATATTGTAGTTGCTCATTTCATGAAAAGTTATATTATTTGTAACATGTTGGATGCCCTGGACATCCTCTCTTCAGTTGTGTTATACATTCTCTCATGAACATACCCTTAATGCTTCAACAACACTATGCTTTAGTTTGCACTCTATCTATGTTTATGTTGAGGACTCCTTCAAACAGGGAGCATCAACTTACTTCCCTAATACACCTTTAACATATGATGCTTGTCATGAAAACTTTTACATCTCTACCTTTTCATTCAATAATCTTATGGCAGGCTATGTTGCGTCCATGTGTTGATGTTATAACAAGATGTTGTGTGCATTCATGTGGACAACCATATGTATAAACAACTCTATGACTTTGAGGTCATTTTACTTTTTCTATAACAATAATAATTACAATTAGTATATCTGTAGAAACATTGATTATTTTACTCGCTTTCACATGAAATGTTTTTTGAAATTTTTTCTATATTAGACTTTCAAAAATCTTGTATTTTGTTCCAGATGAAATATATAAATAAACTATTATACTAATTAAACATATTACCAGTTATATTACAAAATTCTATTTAGGTGTCATAATTATCAGTTTTTTTTTTCTCTTTTTACAAGTCTTTCTTGATAGAAGGGCACTAAATGGAACTTTGAATGTTTAAACTAACTGTGGTGCAAAATCAATCAAAGAAGGAATTAGAAAAAATTTGAAACTGAGTAATTAATTTATTTTTATATTGTAGACATAAAGTGGATATATAGTACATTCTGGAAAAATGGTCAAAATGATTAGGTTGGTTAATTACCTTGTGACATTCTTCATCTCTTTTTTATGGATTGTCTACACAATGTTGTAGTCCAATGTCACTAGCCCAAAAATCTTTTGGAAATGATTAGGTTGGTTAATTACCTAGTGACATTCTTCATCTCTTTTTGATGGATTTTCTAGACAATGTTGAAGTCCAATGCCACCAATCTTAAAATATTTTGGTTGTTCACTTTGGACAGTCTTAAATTAGAAAAAATGTTATCATTATGAGAAAGGAAAAGAAAGAAAGAATCTGAAAATTATGTTAAATTTTGAAAAAGGATGAAGATAATGAAATTGAAATTAAATATGGAGTCTCACTTGTAAACACTTTTGGCTAGGCTCATATTGAATTTGACAATGGTAAACACAATATTAGATGTTATGGCATGCTTTTCTTATGTTCACACTATTATGTTAATTCATTACCCGTCAAAACTAGGGTTTTAGTTGACGGTTGAACAAAACTTGGTGGAAAGATCGATTCAGAGTAATGATAGTGATGGAAGTTGCATAAATCTCCGGAGTGGCATACAATCCGTTGAAAGAGTGATAATTTTAGTATGATCCAATGTACGTTTCATGAAGGTGGAAATAAGACCTTCAAAATATGAACCATGACAAATTAGTTTTTTTAATATATATATATATATAAAGTTAAATATTAGAGAATATATGAGTCAAAACTCATCTATTAGGTAGTCAAAAACAAATGGATTGCTAGAGTCTTGCATTGACAAGGACTAATAATAAAATAATAATTACATTATCAAATCAAAAAATAGTAATAACCAAAAAAATCAATTTCGTCCATAAATAAAATCTTAAATTTCCACCTTAATTTTACATTATAAAGTAATTTAAAATAATAATAATAATAGCTTACATTTTAGTATGAGGGAGTTATGTAACTCTTTCACTAGCTAATATGGAGTTGACAAATGGCATGTAAAAATAATATTATTGATATCACATTATGTGTTATTCATTCTATGTTCAATTGACATGTAATATTTAAAATAAAAATATATTAACTAGAGAAGCCATATAAATTAAATAGTTGGTAGATGCCTATAGACAATCCATCCGTAATAAGCACAAATATACATCTCATGTTGCTAAAATTAAAAAAAAAAAAAAAAACAAATCATAAAAACTAACTAAATTATAATTTTCCCTCGATTAGGGTGCTCAAGGGTGCGATGAGTGGTGATGGACGACACCACCACCATCCCATCCCACCTCCTCAACATTACACCCTAGGTGTTAACACATTACTAGGAAAATATATTGGTTTCCTCCACGGATGTGTGTTGTTCACTTCATTTTACCCAGATTCCTTGTTAGCATTGCTATCCCTCTATTCCTCCACAACCTAAATCTTTATGGTAAGATTATTGTTTCACTCTAACATTCAGGGTGAGACCTGGTCCTCCTTACTAGGCCACAACGCCTCCCTTTAATGATATAATTTCGCTCAATTGGTATGTGAATTTTGTAATGGGCACAAGCACCAGACTCACCTCTTGTAGCAAACACTCCTCATGTAACTTCTCCGACAAATGATGCACACCCATCTCCATTAGTAGAGGAGGGACACATTCAACTCTATGCAATGTCCACCAATGCATTGGAAGCTTGTCAAAGACTTTCAGTGAGGCGTAGCTCAACAATTTGATTCTCAACATAGGTTGCATCCCTCGAGTGGCGATCTCCAACGTAAGTTGTATCCCTTAAGTGGTGTCTCATTGGGTATTCAATCCCTAGCCAAAGGCACTACAAATATTTATATTCCTTAGTAATTTCTTCATAATTTCATCCCCAAACTTTAGGATTCAACAAAATAAATTACCACGGGTCTTGATCTTATGGACTACCACGCTCATGTGTGTTTAGTTCCTGGGTACACTCCTTGGGCTCACTTGATTTTCACATTGGATAGTCTCAGCCCCCCCACTTATTTGCAACCTCATGCACCTCCCTTTCCACCTCACAAATATCTCCTCTTGCAACATCTTGGCATCTTATGGCTCTCTCCCTTGGGACTCAATGTTGCATACATGTGGTGGAGCTCACTATAAACTTTTTTGTGTCACTTCCAACCCCCCCCCCCCCACACCTTGAGATCCATCTTGTGAAATAATATGTTGTCATAAGGGCTCCTTGAGCCATGGTGTGGGAAAATTCTAAGCTTGCCTCAGAGCCTTCATAACTTCTAGACAGTTTAGAGCCCTCACTCTAGAACCAACTCAAATTAACTTGAACATAGCTTCATCTATTGCCATGGCAGAAATTAATGAGTTCACCAATGAAAATATTTTTGCTTTCACTGTTGAATGGCTCTCGGATCTAGGGCATACTCGTGGTTGAAAACCAATATCTTTGCATGCTACAACTCTATTGGCATACAAATGCTTTGCATGGAAAAGTGCTAACATAGACTCATGGGGTCATCATGAGATCTCCCTATAGTTGAACCACCTCATCACAGAGCATAGAGATCCATCCGTGGAGCACCAAGACTTAACCATGCATTTGGGCCACATTGAAGGAATCCTCGTCTAAGGCAAGGGACATGCCTCCCCCGACACTCCAACAACCCAAATTGATGTTCCTACATCGACTTGATTTCCAACTTATAGACATCCTGAGTTTTTATTTTTTCATCTTTCATAACTATCTTTTTTATGCAATAGGGCTACATGCATATTATAGCTAGCTATCTTTTTTGTTATAGATGTTAGACCTGTTACAATAGATTTTTTATTTGGATGTCTCAGTATATAGACAATATTTTTTTGGATCTAAAATCATCTTCTTTTGTCGATGGTATGGTTTCCCAAGTGGCAGACCATGACAACAAAGATATGTAACTATGGATGTAATTGAAAGTTTTCATGAATGATAAATAGAAATAGATATTTACGATATCGATATATATATATAGATATATTATTGTAAAAATAATTAATATATATAAGTTAAATATTTATATATTAACACGAAACAAGATTTTGAACTATTGAGATTTACCCCCACTTTACCATGGAGATTCCTCATCTGTAAATAGGCACATATGATGCATTAGTATAGTGTGTTACCTCCTCCTAATCACAATAAGTTAGAAGAAAAGAGTGTAGATAGTCTTATCTCTGCCTTGTAGATTTTTCTTGAGTACAAAGAACAATATGAGTGGCCAATACCATTTTTTATCAATACCACATACCCAGACAACCATAACTCACTTCATATGACACTTGCTCATATGAGATTTTCTTAATTAATCAATTTAATTATAAAGGAAAAAAGAGCATAACTACTTTGGAAATAAATCTCAACCTTTAATTTGTGTATACTACTATTAATATTCTAGAATATTCCATGGAGGTTAAATCCCTACCATCCACCTAATAATTGTTGATAATTAGATCAACGTTGATAACAGAAAAATATTGTAATGTTAGCCATAAATAAAATATTTCAATGTTCATACTAAATAACATAATTTTATATCTCTCGGATGGGATGATTTTAATTCAAAGTGGGGGAGGACGGGTCGAGGGGTGGGGGTTTCCACCTCCCCACCTAGTCAACTGGCCAAGGGACATGGAAGCACATCCCCACAATAAGATGGATGACAAACATGCTCATAACATTTCACCTTAGGTGATTTGTAAGCAGGTTCCTCGATCCCAAGAGAATGCACTACAAATTCATTCAAATGATTCCATCTCGCTAGGACGGTCAGGTCCTTGCTTGTATGGTGTATAGAGTTAACATTTTTATATATACAGTCCTTCTTCCATTGTAAGCTCTCTTGTATGCTGCTACAGGAAAAACATTCTCTCTTTCGTCTGTAACTCCTTCCTCGACTCTGGGAAGTTAGCACAGAGGGCTCTAGCTGACCCACTCCTATGAGCTCCAACTAGGCCCTAACATTCTCATTTGTATTTCTCTCGGTGACTTCATACCTATTCAAATTCTCCTCCTTTCCCAAAATTGCAGTGGCATTTTCCATTCGGCTCCCTAGATTACTGGATTGGACTTGTTGTTTCCTTTTCATAACTTATTTAATTTGCTTGTAGGTGAGAATGTTGGGTATCATGTAGGCAACAAATGCATGCTGGACACCACCCCTTGTGGAAGCTGGAACCCTATAGAAAATTATGGTTTGTGTTTGTCTATTTATTTAATTGTTGCCTCCCATTCTAGAATTAAAGCTCTTTTCTCTTTGACTTGTTATTTTTATAATGCCCTTAGTATCTAGCCCTGTTCACTCTTGAAGATTTATTCCCCTCTTTTTCCATACATGTAGACTTGCATCCCTCTCCTACTGTTCATCCAGTGGGTTCTCATCTCATGCGACCAACCTCCTTGGTAGGCTCACCAGCTGCCCACATCCAATCTCATGCCCCCATTGTATTCTTGCGATAGGCTAGCGTCTTACCATTTCATCGACTTATGTTTCCATCTAAATCTTTGTTATCAACCCCCACTCCTTATGTGGCATTCCCCTTGAGTCCAACACTTACCAATCCAACTTTTCAACTGTCCCTTTCAGTATATGAGTTTGATCCTTCATCATGCCCTGTCATCGAGCATGAGTCCATCAAGGGGTTTCCTGTCATCAGGAGCAAGCCTCTTGGTGACATACACATGGGCATCACAAGCTTCATGAATCAACCACTAGGTTTCAAGACATCACCCCATGTGTAGAAATTATGATGTGGATTTGCAACTGCTCATGAAGTTTTAATCAAAATCACAAGACACAAACCTACTCTACTATTATGCAGACATTAATTCAAAATCTAGAACAAAAATTTTAGACATGTAATAAGAAATAACACACATGAAATAATTATTTTTCTAAGGGAAAGAAAATTGCTAAAACCCTAATGCCTGCTTGCATTAAATCCGAAGAATAGATATGTATTACAATTGCTTTGCTCAACTGAGCACAACCTGTAAGTGCATAACCTCTCTCTTTGCTCATTGAGAAGATCTAACACAGACTTAATCTTTTTATGCCTCTGCTTGAGACCCTATTTTCTTGCGCAATTCCCAAGGAAAATAGACCCCTATTAATTAGGAGTTTTCTCCAAAATGCTTTCACAATTCCTCAGGGTTGATCACCTGACCTTGTGCAACACCTGTACACTCAACTAGTTTACAATTATTGGTTAATTGCCTTGGAAACTCCACCACAACTGGCAAACTCATATTATTTGCATGCATGAGCTAATTATTAGTTAATTGATCAATTAACTAGATGATCTTTGAGTTAGACTGGTGTGCCACTACTTAACTAACCACCAACTAGTTCTAGTAACAATTAGAACTAGTTTAACTGATTACAACTGAAATTAACTCAACCTAGGCTCCTAAAATTAGGAATCATTACATACAACTGAACTTCATGCCCATAACATGAATTAACTAAGTAAACTGGGTAACACAAGCCATGTCACACAAGTTAACATCATCTAAGTTGTCTGTTGATGTGGAAAAATCAAATTGAGAATTTCTTGTTGCATTTTTCAACACCCCCTCTCAGCAAGAAAGGGATTATCAACCACCCCTATCCTGCACCTGTGGAACTCATACTTTCCTCTTGACAAGGCCTTTTTCAAAATGTCAGCATCTTATTCCTATGTCGAAATGTACTGCAACAACATTATCTTCCTTTGCACATAGTCCCATAAATGGTGATACCAGATATCTATATGCTTGGATCAATCATGAAAAATAGGATTCTGAGAGAGCTTGATGCAACTCTAATTATCAAAGCATATCATAGTTGGATATATCATCTGACCAAATAATCCAACAAGTATCCTTCTCATCTAGATCGCCTCACATGTTGCTTGACTTGCAGCCATGTATTTTGCTTCTGCCAAGCTGAGTGCCATAGATATTTGCTTCCTATTGTAAAAGGAAACTGCTACATACCCAACACTGAAAATTCCACCTGATTAATTCATTTGATCTGATGGACTTCCCATCCAATCTAATTCTATGGAGCCACACAACTTCACTCCCTTTGTTCATTTGTACCATATTCCAAACTGGGTAGTGCCTCTGAGGTATCGTAGAACATGCTTAGCTACACTCCAAAATAATTTTGTTGGCCTAACCATATCTTAGCTCAACTGGTTGACTGCATAGCACATATCTGGTCGTGTGTTCACAAGGTACATCGGTGAACCCACTAGTTATCGTTAAATGGTAGCATTCACTTCTTCACCTGAAGTGGCATCCTCCTTCCTCCAGTTGGTCGCTAGAGGTGTCTCCATGGGTTTGAAACTATCCATGCAGAACCTTTGTATTATCTCATTTGCATACTTCCCTTGAGAGACAAACAATTCCCCATCTCCTTTCCCATAAGACCCATGTCCTTCATTTCAAACTCCCTTTCAAGGTCCTCCTTACAAGATCTGATCAATTTCTCATCACCAGTTAAAATCAAATCATCAACATATAAGACAATAATCAACAATTTACTTTCTAACAAAATATGATAGAGGTTTGCATCCGCTTCACTTTTGGTGAGATCGCTATCGATCCCGATGTACCAAGCACGTGGTGCTTTCTTGAGACTATACAACAATCTCTTGAGTCTGCACACATGAGACTCCTAATCCAAAGTCTCAAAGCCTTCTGGTTGCTCGATGTACACCTCCTCCTCAATAACTCCATTGAGGAGTGTTGTTTTTACATCCATCTAGTGGATCTTCCACCCCATCTGCGTAGCCAGAGAAAGAGTTGATCTAATGGATGATTACCTTGCTACATGAGAAAAGGTATGCTCATAGTATCCCTTAAACTTGAGAGTACCCCTTGGCCAAAAATCTGGCCTTATACTTCTTTATGCTTCTGTCTAATTCCTACTTTACCTTGAATATCCATCTCAAACCCAGAACCAATTTATCTGCTGGTCTTGGGACCACTTCCCAAACACTATTCTTTATAATGGATTTGTATTCCTCCAGAATTGCATCAACCCATATAGGTTTCTTTACTGCTTCCTCGAAAGAGGATGATTCAATCGATATGAACTCATAGCTTGGTAATTTAGTCCTTGCGGAAGAAGTTATACACTATAATAAATAGTCAAATTTAATGACTTAATAATTGATATTTTTTTAACCATGTTTAGGAAAATAAGGTTAAAATTTTGACAACCAAATAACTCAGTAAAAATTAACAAGATAAAGCTAATTATGGCTTGAAATGTTGTGGATAATTTTGCCCAGAATGATGAAGCACAACTTGCCCTCAGAAGAGCTCGAGAAAGTGAAAACAAGTCTAACATGATTTCTTATATATTATTTGTTGAATTAAGCCAAAAGAAAAGTACCATGGCAGAGCTTGAGTGGTATAAAGAGTGGTGTGAGAGGATGACACGAGAGGTTGTTGTTGCAGACACATGTGACAACCCAGAACTGGTAGAAAGTTATTAAAAATATTGAAGGAATTCATTAGTCAAAACCTCCTCTCCCAGTTGGCTGGTTATCAGATTGTCTATAGGTTCTGTGTTGCACAATGCTTAACCTTTGCATGTTAAAAGGTGACTGATATTGTCATTTTTTATGTTGATTAGTGAAGAATTTTTTCTTCTTATGGGTGTGCTCTGTATATTGTGCCCATGGGTTTCGATCCCTATCCCTGATTGGTGGTGCCTTGTGTTAGCCTCCTGCTGTAGCAGGTTATTCATCTTTCATGATCGACATTTTTACATGGCAAATATGTCGTACTATGCATACTGCAATGCTCCATATTTGCTAAAAAAGGCCAAGGAAGGATGCCATGAGAGTGTGCTATTCTAAGTGCCACTGATGTGTTCAAATTTTGACAAGTTAATCCATTTTTGATGCTAGTGAAGGAAATGCTTGATACCTCTCAGGTTCATCATTCTTCATATCAGTCGCCTTGGTAAATATCTGCTTTACTCAAGGAAAGTCCATACTTCCTCTACAACTCTTACTTCTCCTTGATAGCCTAAGATTTACATACTTAGCGCTTTTTCTCATCATTATCATGTTGACTACTAATTCTACTATGTAACTCCCTATCTATTTTCCCTTCCCCTACTAAAGTTATGTTAATAACCCCCCTATATACTTATCCCCTCCCCCTGGTTGAAATATAACCATAAATACACTTGGGAATTGCTAAGTTTATCTGAAACTCAGCAAGAACCCTCATTTCCCCCCTCAAAACATCTTCTCATGCATTTCGGACTCCTTCTGATGCACAAAACCCTTCATCACCCCATAAATCCTTCCTCTAAATGCTTTTTGACTCCTTCACAAGGCATAAAATCCCCCTCCAAATGTATAAAATCCACCTTTGGGCCTCGTTTTTCCTTTTCAAAGGCATAAAACCCTTTTTTTGGGCCATTAAACCCCTCTCAAAGCACATAAAATCCTCCCAAGTGCCTTTAAAATCCTTCCAAGGCATGATAAATCCATTTTTGGGCTATCGGACCCCTTCCCATGTCTTGAAATCCCTTCAAACATCAAAAATTCTGCTTCCGATCATAAAAGCCCGCATCACTTACCTTGGGCCTTGCTCCGATTGCAAAAGGGTTCTATTGGACCCCCTTCGATGCAATATCGCAGTCGGGAGGGGAGTTGTGTATCAAAATAGCGCATGAGTGTGCCCCCAATTGGTTTGGGCCGATAGCGATTTCACCGATCGGCGTATTGCTATAACAAAACAAACATACATGTGCGCTGCCGATATGGTTCATCGCTAATGGTCTGTTGCCGCTCGCATATCGGCGATCGGTGTTTCATATGAATCCACGCCATA
>APFE030102172.1:16483-29515 GCA_000404065.3 Pinus taeda | reverse complement strand
TTCAACACTCCCTCTTAACAAGAAAGGCATTCAACTCGAACCCGATCCTGAACCTTTGGAATGTTCTGCATGCAACACTTCTCTCTAGTGTTGTTGCTCCAACAACTCTAGAAACAAAAAATATCCAACCTGAATCAGTATGATGCATTTGTCATCAAAGTCTCTGATTTCTATTGCCTCTGTCGACTTAAAACTATGCACCTCTATGCTCTTCAGTATCTGACTGCTCTAGCCTCTGTCACTTTGATCTCTGACTGCATCAATCACATTGATTCCTACTGCTGCATCTGTGCTACTGTTGGTCTTATCTCCCAGCATGCATCCGCACTACAACTCCTCTCATCATGTTGCATCGTGCTTCCCAATGCTGCACTTAACTCAGTTACTGAGAAGTAAGTAACTGATCTCCCAACTGACCTCCTTGTTGGGCTAGAAACACCCTCTGATGCTGAAGCTCCCTCTGCCGCTCCATCTACATCTGTCTCTACCCACTCAACCAGTCCTACTACTCCTCATCGGGGCTCTCGTAGCAAGGTCTAATCAAAGAGGCTGGGTACCTCAAGGATCCTGCCCCTATTCCAGCCTTCTTGGGACTATCTCTTCACCTCACCCCACCTCACACCTGGAGGTATGGCTGCATATGATCCCTCTGCCCACTTGCCTCGAAATTTCCCCCTACTGGAGGTATTTACACATTCCTTAACAAGGGCCATGTAACCAGTGTACCGCTCAGGTGACCTCCTCTGTCTGCACTGAGAAGATGGCTCTCCCACATTCTCTCTCACATCTGTCAACAATCTGTCAGCCTCCCTTGTGCGTTTCCGCCCATCTCTAGAAGACTCTGCATGAGTGGATGTCTCCACTCCTGGAACCTCTCCATGCGGCTGCTCCGCATCAGTCTGAGGCTCCTCCTCCTTAGGAACCAACAATTCCTCCATAGCCTGTAGTTTGAGCTCCCTCTCAAGGGAAACTCGCATGGCCTTTTGCTCATCAAACTTGAGATCTTTGCGAACCACTGTCCTCCGACTGGTAGGCAAGTATGCCTGATACTTGTGGGGTGTATCAGTGTACCCCACAAGTATCCCCAACTCCGTTGTCAGCTCTAGCTTCTTCTGAGCATCCTTGGTCACATGGCAATAAACCGATGAGCTAAAGATCCTGAAGTGACTCACATCTTGTCTCTTCCCGGAGAAATCTTCCTTTGGTGTCTTCATACCAAGTATGTGATGCGGGCTTTTATTCTGCAAGTAAACCGCTGTGTTGCATGCCTCAACCCACAAATGAAGTGGTAGGCCTTGGTCATGCAGCATTGCCCAAGATGCTCCCACAATTTTTCTATTCTTCCTTTTGCCCACCCCATTCTGCTATGGGTTATGAGGAGCCGTCAACTCCCATTTAATTCCTTCTGCAGCACAGAAGTCCTTAAACTCTTGAGAGACATACTCTCCACCATTGTCACTTCGTAAGGCCCTGATATTCTTTCCTGATTCTTTCTCAACCAAGGCTTTGAACTCACAAAACCTTGAGAAGGTTTAATCCTTCTTCTACATGAAATAGATCCAGCATCTACGAGAAAAATCATCAATGAAAATAACATAGTACCTTTGTTTAGTAGTGGAGGCTATCGAGAATGGTCCACACACATCTGTATGAACTCGCTCCAAGATTGCTTCAGCTCTACTGTCTCGATCCCGAAAGGAAGATTTTGCATACTTACCCAAGGTACAATCTTTTCATGTGTCCAATTGCTCAAGTTTACCTTTGGGAAGTCTAGTAGAAATCTACTGCATTATCTTCAAGGCCCCATGATGCAAGTGGCCCAACCTTCTATGCCATAACTCGCCAATATCTTGGCTTTGCACCAATTTTGCTTTGGAACTCAATGTAGCACAATCATCTACCTCTAGCTTGTAGAGATTCTTCACTTGAATCCCAATCCTCTTGGTCTGACCCGTGGCTATGTGTCTCAAGAATGCCTTTCCTTTACTGAAGACAACATCGTAGCCTTTGTCCTCCAACATCGCGACTGATACCAAGTTCATTTTCAGTCCTGGCACATACTTCAAATCAGTCAGGGTGAGAGGAGCTCCATGCTCCCTCTGAAACACAACCGTACCTTCACCTAAAACACAGTACTTTCCATCATTGCCCATCCCTATGCGCATCTGGAGGTCCTTCTCCTCCAAGGTACTGAACAAACTTTTATCACTGATCATGTGGAATGAGGCTCCACTGTCAATATACCAAACACAACCCATCATCGATGACACCATGCATGCGAAGAGGGTAAAGTCCATTTCGAACTGAGAAGCTAATGCCTCACCTTCCAATCCTTTCGAGGATCCCTTCTTGGACTTCTTTGATGGGAAATTAGTTGCATAATGTCCCTTCTTGTGAATTCGGTTTGCACCTGCAACCCCAAAATTCAAACTTCGAATTCTTCTCAGTAAACTGTTTACAACTATGATAACCTTTGCTCCGATACCATGTAGAACTTTTTCTACAAAACTTGGCTCTGATACCATGTAGAAATTCTGCTCTCTTCACATCTTGTAGAGAAACTGTAGATTAAACTAATTATGCAATGTACTAAAGAAAAATACTCAATCTACTTCTACTATCAAACTTGCAGAAGCTTAATCGATTTGAGCAAGATCAAACAGAACACATATAATAGAGAAGAAGATTCAATCACACATGAAACACATAAGAATACTCAGGGGAAAGCCTCAACTAAAAACCCCACTATCTGTATTATCATACAAGCCTCAACTAAAAACCCCGCTATCTGTATTATCATACAAGTGGAAATATCTTAGGATTACACAAAGCTTTAGCTCACGAGCTATCTAGCTCTTAGTACAATCTCTCACTGCTGGTCATAGACAGAATAAACAACACATATGCCTTCCTTCAGTCCTCCAAGCCTCCTATTTCCTTATGCAGTTTCTATTGGGTCCTCCAGCTGCAACTTGTGTGATTCTCACCTCACACACAACACTGATCTCTGAATTAACTGTGCAATCTTGAAGGAGTTAATTCCTTTTGCATGGATGAGTTTCCTTTATAGAAAAATTCCTCCAACTGATAGTACACTGTCCCTGCATCTAATCTCAACTGGGTCTCTGTCTGAATTGACATGCATGAGTTATTTATGAGAGAATCCTCAGTTATTTGGAGTACACTAGTTGCATGCATGCATGCATTAACTGATTGAACTCACAATTAGTTCCTCCAACTGTTTGGAACTAATTTAACTGGACTTAACTTAGTTAACTGAGCTAACTAATTACAACTCAAATACAACTCATCCTTATCTCCTTAATTAAGGGATAATTTCCTCAATCAAAGGAATAACTGTTGCATGTCTTCACATAGACTTCATGTTTGATTTTCTCCAACTAATTAACTCAAGATGAATTAATTAATTATTTTTCAAACAACTAGTGATACTAAATTCGAATTTTAATTCTCAATTTTGATTCAAGGACAAATCAAAATTGGAATATATCCCGAAATGCTGTTTATAGCAATTCTATTTATAGCATTTCTATTTTTTGTTATTTCCAACAGAGTTGGAGCATATCCTGAAATGCTATTTATAGCAATGTTATTTTTAGCATTTCTTGTTGCTATTTTCAACAGGTTTGTGTTATGGTGAGTGGTTATTAGAGTCCAAGAAGACCCGGAAATTGAATCAACAGTCTCATTATGTATTTATATGTACACATTATACATCATTATTTGAGATCAATTCTTAATATATAGTTGAACTTGATTTCTAACTTGTGTTTTCTTACAGTGGTATGAGAGCAGTGGTTCATCCACCCTGTTAAGTAAGTTGAACCACTAGTTTGTGGCATTCCAGAATTGACCATTAGTTTTGTGGCCTTCTTGAGTAAGTGTAGGAGGGGGATATTGATTGGTGAACGTGGGGTGAAAGGTGATAAACAAAGTTTTGTCAACTGGGAATTCGATTGCGTTGAGAGGGTTCATGAATAAAGTTTCTATTAGAATATTTGGAAGTCGATTTAGTAGGCTTTTGGACATCATGAGAGTCGAATGTTGTTGATGTGAGTTGTTATGCACCCTCAATTAGAAGAGCATTGTAGGTTTTAACCCTGTACATAAATTACCTACAAACAAATTCATAAAACTAAAAATATACAATGGCAAGAACATAAAACAAATATACACCGATATTTTCCCTTGGATCCCAAAACCGAGACTACTAGATTGATTTTTCATTATATTCATTTTAATGTTACATTTCATATAGATACATACTAAAGCATTCATAAACCCCAATCCATTAACCCTAGATTAGAACATACTCGTAACTCCCTTGACTATATCTACAAAATACCATGGGAAGAAAACCATCATGTCCAAAACCATGTGCAAAACCCATGCACAAAGCCACGGGTAGGTTCGCCCACCATCTTTGGGTCCGCCCACCTTGGTTCTTTGGGCGTGTGCGCCTATTCACGGAAATAATATAACACACACCCAGCAAGCATAAAAAAGGAGTCCATCCCTCAGACTTATAAGGTTCTAAAGGAGATTTGAAAGTGTTAATGTTATCTGTTCAATCGCTACGTTCGAGAATCTACCTTTCTCCATCCAGGGAAATGCATATATGAAGGTCTGTATGTGAGTACGGATTATGGAAGACCCAAAATTCACTAGGCCTTAGATCTTGATGCATTTCCAGTCACAAATTGAGGGTTTCTTCGTTTGAAGAACTACCATTTTGTTGTACCAATGCAAAGAACCGTTGTCAAGAGAGTTGAAGGCACACGTAGAGGAAAGAGGCATGGCTTCCATTGAAATAAACGAGAGTAACGAGTTTGTTCAATAAGTTGTTTCAAACTTTCAATAAATATTTTATAACGATTTTTATAGAGAAGGGTTTGTCGGGCCTATTTATAGTCGGTTGAGATTTATATATTGAGGAACCATAGTGCGGCAGAAGTAAACCAAGGTATTATAATATCCTGTGAAGTTTTGATATTATACATGGACCCTAAAATTTAGAAAGTTTTAATATAGTAGATTGGTTCCCCAGGGACTGTTTGAAAGGTAGATAGTTACGCAATCAATAACACTTCAGAGGTTTTGCTATCTTTGCTGTGTTGTTTTATTGTTTTATGAATTTGTCACGGATCTTACCACACTTGTTATGCTACTGGCTAGCTTAAGTGAAAAGTGATGATGTATGTGAAGGTGCCCTGCTTCCCAGTTGAATGCTTGCCTCGTTGTTTTCATTGTTGATCACCATTTCTTTCCAGAGAAACACATTACATTAGAATGGTGTTCACTATGGTGATGCACGATATTTATATGTTATGATCGTATCTTCGACATATGCTTCTTCTTGCTTCGAATATGCGTGAATATTTAACCAAGTTGAACAAGCTTTGGATAACACTGATTGTTTGAATGTTTGCTGAGAAATGCATTGCCCTCCTAGTCTCCTTAAAAAAAAATGTTGGTCTCCTCTGTAATTTTTGTTCATTTTCTTATGCTTATATCAGTTTTGGGTAAGTGAAACACCTTTTGTTTTCTTATGCTTATATCAGTTTTGGGTAAGTGAAATGCCTTGCAAAAGAATGCCTTGAAAATGGCACCATAGAAGGGAGTAAATCTTGAGTGTAGAACCAGAATTCGACTTGGAATGGAGTTTACATATGCATCTATTCCAATGTGCTTCACTTATATTCTTTGAACTATGAGCATCGCTACAACCATTGCAGGAAGAAAGAACGAAGTGGATAGGGTCTCCTAGACAATAGAGAGAAAGATTTGCATGCCCGTTGTCAAGTAGGGAATCCCACGCAGAATCTATGAGGGATAGATGTCACACTGAGGGATTTTCATGCATGTTGTCAAGTAGAGAATCCCATGCAAAATCTATGAGGGATAGATGTCACGCTGAGGGATTAGGACCCACTTGGTAAGAATACCACCAATTGCTAACTTTTGCTTTGTTTTTGCTCAGAATTAGTTTAAGATTGCATCAGAGTGAGCCAGGTGGATATTGGTGGCCACCCTCCAATTCCACTTGTACCCCCACCATTGTTTCTTTCAATTTTTCAGTTTCCTTAATCGTAGCACAATTTACTATTTTTAGCAGTTTTTCGGGTCCTAAACTTTCAAAGCCGTTTTGAGGCCCTAAACGACGTTGTTTTTGCAATCTACCGCCAGCAGCTATTGCAAGGTCATATTTTTTTCGTATTCCTCAAATAGATATTTCTAACGAGGTATTGTGCGTGTCAAACAGAGATCATATGCCAAAGTTACGACCCCGGGAAGTTGATGTACCAATTTACCCAAATGGGGCCCATAGTTTGGCGCTTCATCTCCTAGGGTTAGATTTTTGGATGTTTGGGGTTTTCCATTGTTTTGCAACAATAAATAGGCCTTCAAGCCTCATTGTAACACAGTTCAGAGGCATGTAGCCATCACATCTCTCCTTAGAGATAATCTACCATCGCCTGAGCTAGTTTATTTCCATTTATGTTTGTACGCATATTTCAGTATTTTACATTAATGAAATGAAGTATTATTTCTATTGCATCTCTGTATTTATGGTTATCTCTATAATTTGTTTCATTCCTGTTTAAATTTGGATCACAGAGGAACCTAATTGCCTGGGACTTCATGATTTTCATAAAGGAAATTAATGTATGCTTTGGATTGTCCTCTTTTTATGGCTCAAAGTATGGAGCTTAGCAAAGTGAATAAGTTTCTTTGAGGAGAAGACTGGTACTTTCAAGCCATGACACATCGGTCTTGATGACTTTTTTCTTTTTCTATAGAAATCTTTGCCTTCACATATTTCATTGGAGTTTTTTTAAGATAATTGAAGATATTTAGTGAAAATGGCTAAATTAATTCATAATGCCGAAGTTTGAATCACAGGCTATAGATACCATGGTGGTCGAATTTGTTAATATGTGATGTAGACAGGCTTTGGGATGTGACTATCTAAGTGGGTGCTTATTCTCACCTTAAAGGATTACCATTTCTCTCTTCTTATTCATACTTCTCAAATTTGCATTGTAAACGAGTGCATTTTCTATTGAACCCGACACTCGAGATTGATCAAAATGACTCAAATTAAAAATGTATTAGATATATTAAGAAATATCATCAGTTCCAATGTTGATGAAACTATAAATATTAGCAAAGTAAGTCTTGTTGATATTAGAGTCCATTTACATGATGCATTGGAGACAACTGAATGTCTCCAAATTGAGTCTCAAGTACAACGAGACGATCCTAATACCAAACAATAATCGAAGAGTAATGAAGCCACTTCAGGAGAAAATTTGGATGCAATGGAAAGTAATGTTCAAGCAAGGGTATGCAAGAGTCATTTGCATACATTTTTGAAACCTACAATTCCCAAAAAAATTGTTAGACCTTGGGAATAAATCATGCACAACAAAAAGAGAATTGGCTTGGTATATGATAAAGATGTTTCTTTTTATGTTGCTGACTTTTATAAACATATACAATTCCGTAGTGTTGGATTTCTGGATGGTGTTTTTCCAGAACAAACTTATCGATGCCAACATTGTGACATATTTGGACATGTGAAAGATCAGTGTTTTGAGCTTCACCCATGTGAGTATTGTGGAAAGCACAATCACCATTCAAACAAATGTTCCAGAAAGAAGACTACTACAAGAGAAAAACTAAATTTACGATGGATTTCTTCTTGGGATTGGTCCAAAATAGGAAAGAATATTTACAGGTTATAACTGCAGGGTATGTTCGAGCATATTGAACAGAATTGCAATGAAGAATACTTCATCTTCTCACTATGTATCCGACAAGGGGGGAATTTGCTAGAGTTGTGATGGTTTGCTACAAGTTCGAAGATTTGTCAAGCGATCCTGACTCATAGATCAACAAGTAAGCCTAAGCCACAACCTGTACCAGTTAAAGCCATAGTTGTATCCAGAGAGACTTCAGTGTTTGTTGAATGAGTTATTTATGAACGAGCACTTCCAGATTCATAATTGTTCGAGGAACTACATTGATAGTTCCAAACTTAGTGGTCACCTTAAAACCACATTTTTTATTGTTTTGAGAATTGCTGTGAATGTTCCAGAGTTGTTGTTGGTTGAGACTTTGAGTTCTCCCATATTTTGGTATCATTTGTGGTCATCTCTTAAAAACCACCATCCTTGGTTTGTGGCCATCCTTGAAAACCATTTTTGAGAGACATTCAACTCTTGGTTGAGATACATTTTTTCATTTTGAGCTCTAATTCTTGGACTTTGATACATCCCTTCAGATTAAGGGGGGAATGTTAGGGAGTTAATCCTTGGGATTAGGTTTGTGTTATGGTGAGTGGTTATTAGAGTCCAGGAATACTCATAAATTGTATCAATGGTTTCATTATGTATTTATATGTACACATTGTAACTCATTATTTGAGATCAATTCTTAATATACAGTTGAGTTTGGTTTCCAATTTGTGTCGTCTTACAAAGGACTCTCTTGTTGCAGGTTTTCAGCTGGGGTTGTAAGGCAACAAATAACAGTCCCGCTATCACGCCTTTAATGCACATGATAGCCAATGACCCATACATACAACATACCAATGGGCATCTATCGTTTTCTAAGCTGCAAAAAAGATATGACGGGACCAACCTCCTCTGGGTAGGTGTGCCATCAATGGATGCATGTACATCTTAATAGGACAACGCTCCCATGCCGAGCTCTTGATTTTCTGGCAGCTCCTCTTCCCATCTACATCATTTGCATCTTTGGCGAATGGATAGTTCCTGAGTTGTGACAATGAATAGAAGCATCCACCATTATCCTACAGGGTTGATGCAATTAAAGCATTGACGTGACACAATCCCTCTATTTCAAATTTCAAACTTGAGTTTATATAAATTTGAAATTTGAGTTTTGAGTGCGTTGTGCAAGTGCTACATGAATTCCCATGCCCAAGAGGTTGGCTTCCTGAGGTGTGTTTTTTTCCTTTTTAGTGTTGGGTTCTTTTGGAAGATCTACTGCATTCACTACAAAGAGTAACAACATCAAATAAAATAGGTTCACATAGAGAGCAATCTGGGAACAAAGTGATTTCGTCAAGACCTGTGCAGGGTCCATCAATTTATTTAGTGTTGTAATCTAGTACTTTTTACTCATGGATGGAATCCTCATAGGGCACATTGATTTATTTACAGTTGCCACATATAGGTTTGTGTTACCCCAAGAGCTTGGAGTAATTGCAAGTGCCCCATTCAGTGAAATTGAAATTCCTACCAAATTCCTTTGGTTGTTTACCCATTTCACAGAATTGGTGATATGCGAATGTGGGATATTATACTTACCACAAGGCCTTTTGAATTTGAACAATTTGAGAGAGCTAAAAATAGTGGATTGTTTGTTTCGGGAAATTCCATTTAGAACTGATGAAGGAGAAGTAGAAGCCTATTTTTAATAGCCTATCTAAACCTAACTTTATATGATATAAATCTTTTAAATATTTAAAAGTAATTTTAAATTCAAAGATTCTCATATTGGTAGCTAAAACAAATCAATTACTAAAACATATTTACAAAATATTTGAAAAAATGAAAATAAATTGAATTTCAAAATATTATTAATTATATAAATTATAGAAACTTGTTTTTATATTGATTTTAAATATTATTAATATTATATTATTGATTACACACTCTTCTGCCTTGTGCTTCTTCTTCATCAATTGTAAATGGAAGTTCCCACAACGGACAATCCACTACAACTAGCTCTCTGAGATTGTTCAAATTCAAAAGGCCTTGTGGTAAGTATTCTATCCCACATTCCTGTAGCACCAATTATGTCAACTGAGTAAACAACCCAAAGGAAAATTTCAAGAATTTCAATTTCGCTAGATGGGGCACTTGTAACTCCTCCAAGCTCTTGGGGTAACATAGACCTATATGCAACAACCATAAATACACATGTGCACCTTGCAAGGATTCCATCCATGAGTAAAAGGTACTGAATTACAACACTAAATAATTTGATGGGCCTTGCAAGGTTCTTGACGAAATCACTATGTTACTAGATTGCTCTGATCCAGGTTTAATCAGGAACACAACAAATTACAGATATAACCATACATATAGAGATGCAGCAGAAATAATACTTCATTTCATTATTGTAAAATACTGAAATATGCTTACAAACATAAATGGAAATAAACTAACTAGGGCGATGGTAGCTTATCTCTAAGAAGAGATGTGGCAGCTACATGCCTCTGAACTGTGTTACAATGAGGCCCGAAGGCCTATTTATTGTTGTGAAACAATGGAAAACCCTAAACATCCAAAAACCTAACCCTAGAAGATGAAACACCAAACTGTGGGCCTCGTTTGGGTAAATTGGTACATCAACTTCCCAGGGTGTAACTTTGGCATACGATCTCTGTTTGACGCACACAATATCTAGTTAGAAAGATCTATCCGAGAAACAAAAATTTGGGAAGGAAAATATTTGTCCATGGACCCATGTTGCTCCCAGTTTTCCCAAAAAACATCGTTTAGGGCCTCAAAATGGCTCCGGAAGTTTAGGACTTGAAAAACTGCTAAAAAAAGTAATTGTGCTACAATTAAGGAAACTAAAAATCTGAAAGAAACAATGGTGGGGGTCCAAGTGGACTTGGAGGGTGGCCACCAATATCCACCTGGATCATTCCTCCCCACTTAGGAAGCAATGGTCCCCATTGTGTTGAGTTTCTCCATGAGATGAGGAAAATTCTTCTGAACTTGGACCCTGGTGAGCCACTTGCCCTGGTGAAGGAGTTGGCCTGCTTTGACAACTCGATACAGTTAGATATTCTGCTGGCCAGTGTGCTTGATCTATGTGTCCATGATCCAATCAGTTGCAGCTTGTTCCATGCAATCTGGATTTAACTCTGTGGATGTGAGCTGTTCTGCAATGTCGGATGTGTCTAGTAATGGTGGAAAGTATGGTCGTAGGTTGTCCACATTGAACACTGGGTGCAGGCCAAGAAATGGGGGAATGCTGAGCTCAAATGCATTGTCTCCCATAGCCTTGGTAATGGTGTAAGGACCATATCAGAGTGGTCTAAGTTTTTGATAGGCTCTGGTAAGGCATTCCTTTTGCAAATGCAACTAGACTTTGTCACCCACCTGAAACTTGTGT
Organism: Pinus taeda; assembly: GCA_000404065.3. Taxonomy (NCBI): domain Eukaryota; kingdom Viridiplantae; phylum Streptophyta; class Pinopsida; order Pinales; family Pinaceae; genus Pinus; species Pinus taeda. The sequence goes on along the minus strand of APFE030102172.1, from coordinate 18,334 downwards.
GGCACCCGATGTTGATCATGTCGCTGCTTGTACTTGGCATTTGATTTCTCTAGAATATCATGGACCTACTAGTGAATATGTTGGATGTGCTCAATGAAGTTGTTTGCCTTATTTGTTTCAAACTGGACATGAGCCGAATCTACGTGAGTAGCTACAAATGGCATGGCCACATCAATGGGACATAGTGGTTGGAATCCCAAGCCCACCTGAAAAGGGTTATGGCCAGTCAAGCTATGGAGAGCCCGGTTGTAGCTGTGATGAACATAAGGGAGGCTCTCATCCTATGTGCGTGGATGCTTTGAGTTGTACATGCGTAGAATGTGTACGATCATCTTGTTGACAACCTTTGACTGGCCATCAGTTTGAGGATGGAAGGCTATGGACTTAGTGAGTTTGGTGTCTAGCATCGACCAAATATTGGACCAAAATGTACTGAGGAACTTGTTGTCTCGATCTGAGATGATAGACTGTGGAATCCCAAAGTGTACCCACACTCATTCAAAGAAGATCTTAGCAGTGGCTTCTGTTGTGATATTCTTCTTACATGCCACCATAATGGAAATCTTTGAGAACCTGTCGACGACCAAAAAATCACAGTAATTTCCATGCTTAGTAGAAGGAAGGCCTAACATGTAATCCATGGAGATGGATTCCCAAGGTCGACTAGGGGTAGGTAGTGGGGTATAGAGGCCTTGCTTCTTGATGGTCGGTTTGGAAATGGTGTAGGCAGTGCATGATCTGATGTAATTCCCGACATCCTGTCAAAGATTCAACCGATAGAAATACTTTTGCATTACTACCATCGTTTTCTCGACCCCGAAATGCCCAGCAACCCAACTGTAGTGTGCTTCCCAAATCATCTTGGCACGCTCACTTGAAGGAACACAGAGGTGACCCAAGTGGCATAACAGGGCATCCTGGAGGTGAAAATCTGGAACATGATGACCCTCCAAGAGTGTCTGGTATATGTGGCCGAATTCTGGGTCACTTTTGTAGAGAAGTGGCCAATCAGAAGTCTCGTGCCCACAAGAGTTGAGCACAGTGGTTAACGCCATGATCGGTGGTCAAATGAGTCAATCTGCAACATTATTGATGTTGCCCTTCTTATACTTGATATTCAAATGGAACTGTTGCAAGTATGTGGACCACTTCTGATGGCGATCATTCTGCAATTTCCCTTGGGTCTGCATGAACTGCAGGGGTTGGTGGTCTGTGTGGATGACCGTTTCCTTCCCCAAAATGTAATGCTTCCATTGTCGGCAGGCCTGCATAATGGAATACATCTCTTTGTCATAAGTGGGATACTTTCAGACTGTGTCTGAAAGTGTCTCACTGTGATATGCCACTAGATGTCCGTGTTGAGTAAGGACTACCCCAATAGCATAGTTAGAGGCATCTGTCTTGACTTCAAATGGTTGTTGCAAGTTTGGTAATGCAAGCACTGGTGCCGAGCAGAGGCAATATTTCAACTCTGTGAATGCCTTCTGTTGAGATTAAGACCAAAAGAATTTTCTTTCGCTCCTCCCTTGGTGACTTGACTCAAGGGCCAAGTGATATGAGAAAATCCCAACATGAACCTGCGGTAGAAGTTGGCAAGACCTAGAAAGCTACGGAGCTCTGTCAGAGTGGTTGGAGATGGCCAATCCTTAATGACTTAGATATTGGCTAGATCCACATGCACCCCCCATTCATCAATAATGTATACCAGTTATTGAACCTGGGTCATGCCAAAAGTTCATTTCTCCACATTGGCACATAACTTGTGTTGCCACAGTGTTTGGAGAACCTGTCGGATGTGGTGGAGGTGCTCTTCCCAACTCTGGCTGAAGATCAGGATGTCATCCAAGTATA
>APFE030102172.1:0-16463 GCA_000404065.3 Pinus taeda | reverse complement strand
GAGGTCATCAATCCATGGGATCGGGTACCTATTACGGACAGTGATCTTGTTCAACGCCCGATAGTCAATACAGAGTCTCCAAGTCCCATCATTCTTATGTACCAACATGATCGGGCTCCCATAGGGTGATGAACTCGGACGAATGTGACCTTTCTGCAACAACTCCTGAATCTGCCTCTTTATTTCATCATTCTCCAGAACGGAGCGCTGATAGATTGGTCCATTGGGCAGTAGCGCACTTGGGGTTAGATCGATGGAGTGCTTGACCTGACAGTGTAGAGGAACCCTTGCGGGGGAGGTGAAGATGTCCTCGTACTCCTCCACGATCTTGTCCATCTGTAGTTGTCGTGCGGAGGGGCCCTATCTAGAGGTCATGGCCACAATCTTCTTCTTTACTTGAGGGCGTATCATCAAGAAAACAAATTTCCCAGTTTTTGAAATGAGCTTATTACATTGTTTTGCAGTTACCAAAGAGATCGCGGTAGGCAGTGCTACCTTCGGTATCCTGTACAATCTTTTTCCCAAAGTAACAATAACAACACGGGCCCTTGATTCATACACAACATGTCTCTTCCACAAGTATGGTTGTCCTAATAATACATCAGAAACATCAAGGGGAGCAATGTCACACAATACCTCCTCCGTGACAGGCTTGATGTTGTATGGAAGGCGACATTGCTGGTTCACGCGAAGATCCCGTCCTTGGTGAAGCCACCCGATGGTGTACATTTGTGGATGTGTTGTGGTCAGTAAGCCCATCCACTTCATGCCCTATGCTGAAATGAGGTTCTTTTGGCTCCTATTGTCGACAATGAACTGTAGTGGGGAGCCCTTTACCCACATCTGGGAGTGGAAGAGACGCTCCTCCTCCTTTGGATCTTCGGGTTCCTCCTTCTGGATCTTCAGGGTGGCAATGGTGGCATTGGGCTCTACATCGATAATCTACTTCCCTTTATCATTCCCCTTGTTGAGTTCTGACTCAGAGTCAGAACATGCATTTGATTCTGAAACCTTTAGCTCGACCACCAGTGACTGCTTGGCCTGAAACTCACTTGTGTTGTGAGTGGAGCTCTTATGGAACTCACACCACTTTCCCGTGTCCTTTTTCGGCTTCGTAGCGTAGTTCTTTTCTTGCAGCTTTGGCGGGTTGTCTTGCGTCGCCCTACCTTGGCTTTGTCCTTTCTTCTGCAGTTTGGGGGCACCTTTCCCTTGCTTCGGATTCACAGATCCAAAGTCTAGCTTCTTCTATTTAAAATTTTGCTCGATCTTGATGGCATATCGGTATGTCGTGTCGAGCGAGGAGATGTTCAGGAATTCTATTTCTTCCTGGATGTACTTGTGTAGGCAGCCGCAGTATTTGAGTATGATGCTCTGAATCCTTAATACCCAACTTTGTGTGAAGGGTATGGAAATTATTGGTAAACTCCAGCACGTCTTGGTCCCTTCCCTACTGTAGCGTGGTCCACTTTATGTATTGATCCCCATAGCTTCCGATAGGGTAGTACTGCTCCTTGATGGCAGTCCAAAATGAATTCCAAGTGGGTGCGGCTGAAAATAGTGAGGCCGTACTTTCATCCCTTTGCTCGTAGTAGGTTTCCCACCAGTCCTTGACATGGAGGGTGACTTTGAGAAGAGAGAAAGTAATCTTTTCCTGACCAGAAAAATCATGAACAAAAAAATACTCTTCTAGTAGATTTAACCATTTATCTACGGCGTTTTCATCTATCTGACCCTCAAATATGGGAATGTAAAAGTTAACCTGTACCTTAAAGGGCATGGCACTTCCAGAATAGCTGTTGGGAATAGATGTGTTGCGCCTGGGTAGCCGTTGAAGGATTTGGGCAAAGTTGTCCATCATCGCGTTCTTTTGTCACTCAAGGGCCTCTTCGAGTAATATTTTGATAGGATCTCCTGCCCCCTCACCTTTATTTTCATTTACCATGGGAGGCCGTCGGGATTTACGAGGCTGGCCTTGTAAAGGTTTGATCAGTTCAAGCCCTAACTCCTATCCCGACCTCGTTGGGAACATGCAAAGAAAGACAGAGAAAGAGAAAACCACTCTAATACCACTGATCCGGATTTAAACAGGAACACAACAAATTATAGACATAACCATACATATAGAGATGCAGCAGAAATAATACTTTATTTCATTACTGTAAAACACTAAAATATGCTTACAAACAGAAATGGAAATAAACTAGCTAGGGCGATGGTAGATTTTCTCCGAGAAGAGAGGTGGCGGCTACATGCCTCTGAACTGTGTTACAATGAGGCTCGAAGGCCTATTTATTGTTGAGAAATAATGGAAAACCCTAAACATCCAAAAACCTAACCCTAGAAGATGAAATGCCAAACTGTGGGCCATGTTTGGGTAAATTAGTACATCAACTTCCCGGGGTTGTAACTTTGGCATACGATCTTCGTTTGACATGCACAATATCTCGTTAGAAATATCTATCCAAGAAAAACAACTTTGAGAAGAGCAACATCGGTCCATGGACCCATGTTGCTCCCAATTTTCCCAAAAAACGTCGTTTAGGGCTTCAAAACGGCTCTAGAAATTCAGGACCCGAAAAAACTACTAAAAATAGTAAATATGCTACAATTAAGGAAACTGAAAAGCTGAAAGAAACAATGGTGGGGGTCCAAGTGGACTTGGCGGGTGGCCACCAATATCCACCTGGATCATGCTCTCTACATTAACCTACTTCATTTGATGTGGTTTCTCTTTGTAGTGAATGCAACATATTGTATGACAACACCCAATCCTAAAAAGGAAAAAACACACCTAAGGAAGCCAACCTCCTAGGCATCGACATTCATGTAGCACTTGCACGACGTGCTCAAAACTCAAATTTCAAATTTGAAATAGAGGGATTGTGCCACATCAACGCTTTAATTGCATCGACCCTGCAGGATGGTGGTGATTGCTTCTGTTTGGTGTCAGACTTCTGGAACTATCCATTCACTAGAGATGCAAATGGCATAGATGAGAAGAGGAGTTGCCGAAAAATTGAGAGATCAACACATGTGCATTGTCCTGCGTGGAGGAGGTTGGTCCCATTAGCGCATCATATTTGAATTGCGACTCTTAGCGAACAACATATACCCATTGGTATGTTGCAAGTATGGGTCATTGGCTATCGTGTGCATTAAAGGCTTGATAATAGGTCTGTTATTTGTGGTCAAGCTGTAACACCTGTGCTGACTGATTCTGAATTTTGGCTGGTCGGAAAAGGAGGGAACATGTATCCCATTTAAAATGGTTGGCATTGCATCTATGATCGATAGTATCACCAATGTGGATGGTTTAATCGATGTCATCATAGCAGCTGAAAATGATTTCACTGACAGGGGGTGTGGATATACCATACTTTCATCTCTTTTTCCTTTTGCGAATTTTTGTCTTATGAAAGCTCGTGGGGTTAATAAAGAGGGCCAGAAAGGCAAAGATGATAATTCGAGATCTCCCAGACATCGAGGTAAGAAACTGGTCAAATTTGATATGAAACTCCAAAAATTTATCCTTGGTGTGGATGTTTACTAGGACAATGTTGTGAGGCGTAAAGAATGTGCATTGGTGGGCAGATGGGAATACATTAAAATGTCGGGAGCTCAGATTAAGGAATGGTTCAATAGATGTTGGTCACCCGTATTTTAAAATAGGTAGAGGCCCAAGGTAAGTGATCTGAATGTGGAATATTAGTTTTCTATGCTAAGATCCTCATCATAATACAAAAATGTGCCTGAGGTTTATACTTCAAAATAGCAAGTAAAAACATGAGTTTTTATGTGTGTTTTCTTAAGTTAATTTCATGAAAAATTTTAAAAATGAAATCAAAACACTAAATGGAAGCATGCATCAATCAGTAATACACCAACCATTGTTAAAAGAGTTCACCCCTCTTGGGATAGATCTCCTTGGATCAAATCTAATGTCATGACCCCTTCTCATTGTGCTCAATGTTTAGAAAAACAAGAGTACATAAGGTGCTAAAATGGAATGGTTAGTTTCTCCTTCAAAGAAAAAAATTCCGCAAGATTTATCACTCCATACACATGTTAACCTACAGTCAAACATGTAAACTTTTAGCAAACATAGGCATCTTACGCCAAGACCCCATACTCCAACTTCAAAGATCATCAACAGTACCACAATCCACTTGAAGTACATGAACAAGTCCCTTCTCCAAAACACATAGAGAAAAATGGAATAAAAGTTATAACACTGATGTAATAACTATTGCAAAAAATCACATGGAGGCTGGAAAACCCCTGCACAGTCATCTCCATCTTCAAACTCCTCTAGAAACTGAATCAACACTCTAGTTGACCATGGCACCCATACGCTTCAATCCGCAAAAATCTTATCTATAAGTGTTCCTTTGATCCTAAAGCCTGCTCCAATGAGTCCATAATGTCCAAAAATGGCTACCTAGCCTCTTTTTGGATCCAATTTGGTAAACAAATGGAGAATTTATGACCTCTCCTAGTTTCTCCACTATTTTCTCTAAAATTTGCAAAAAATCTGACATCATCCTACAAATTCGCCCCATTTTATGCTAACAGAGTGACAAATCCCCCATATTTTGGGTAGATTTGTAGGACCGTTAATTTAGCTGCTAAGGCCTAAAAACCAAAAGATTGGTCATATGAGGGGCCATGTGCCCAGGGGCTAGCCCCCGACACTGACTCCCTCCCTCCGGTGGTCACCATAACCATTAGTGGTTTCCGCAGGAGTGATCACATGTGGGCAGTTTGTCTGCCAGTCAAGTGGTGGTGGTGACCTTGGCGGTCACAACAAATGGTTAACTTTGGCAATTTCGGTGCTCACATGGGGGGCGGTTAAGTCTGCCAGACCCCCCATCCTTGGCGGCATTAATCTTTAAGTAAAACCCGCAACCATTATAGGTTAAGAAACACATGTGGGTGAGTTGGTAAGTGTTGGTGTTGTGCTATGGGAGGTTGTAGGGTCGACTCCAACCTCTGCCCTATCCGCCATACAAATTTTACTATGCCCTTATGAGGACACATGGTGGCCTTAGGCTTAGCCACATGTCACCTCCTCATTGGCCCATACAAAAACACATGGACCAATAAGATGAAGCCAACTCAATAGAATATTCTAAGAATATTTCAAGAATATTCCCCTTGCTACCTAGGTGGTAGGATGCCCAGTCAACATCTTTGTCAACCACCTGCAAATTTTTTACCTGTTTGACAAAGTGAACAGATCCTGTTTCTGGGAGCATACGATGTTCATTTCGTGTGAAATGGGTTGCATCGGATTCAGGATGATGAGATCTACACGGTTGTTCAAGTTTCAAACCATTCTAACAAATTTGAATTTTTGGCAGATTTTGAGCTCTTGATCACTCTTCCCCAAAAGTTCACTTTCAATTGTTCAACTTTTGAATTTAAAGGCCCTTCACTTTTCCAAACATGATCGATTCGATGATTGTAGTGCCTTGAATTGTACTTGTCTTGGCTCTTTCTCAAGCTGAACTTGAAATATAACCTGACCAAATAATTCAAGTTCAATGTTCTTCTCGGCTTGTGCATGTCACTATGGTCATCCACAACAACATCCTTCCCAAGAAGAATTCCATTGCACTCTTCTACAAAATCCTTAGCAAGGATAAGATCCCAAAAATACTTTAACAAATGAACCAAACAAGTTTCACATAGTGAATACTTATATAACTTGAGTGTTTAACACATTTGTAATATACTGAATGTGCTGCAACTACTCATACACTAGTTTTAAAATGATTCCTAAAACTATAAATAGAAATGCATTTTACAGGATGGAATAAACTTGACTCCCAATTTTTTCATTCAAATTGACTATAAACAAGCCAAACTAGCATAACAATGCCAAAGAAAACATTGTTGCATATAATTGATTTGTTTATGAACATCACTTCTACAAATTTCTCAACTATGGGGATATGAAACTAGTGTAAAACAAAGATTTAAAAACTTCAGTTGGACAAATAGTCCGCCCATTTCTTACCCAACCAGGTAAATGAACCCTCTATTTGAACTTTTTCTTCTTCTGAAGCTGCTTCAGGGATGGTCGCATCTTGCGCCACTTTTTATTTTCTCGCTTCCTCTTCTGGTGCTTGCATAATTTTCTTGCCCTTGCCAAGATGAAGTTGTGGAAAAAATTTCCAACACTTCTCAACCCAATGCCCACTGATTTTGCAATGAGTGCAAAAGTTCTTTTGAGCTTCTTTTGGCTCACATGTCTTTAACTTTGGATGAGATTTGCTCTTTTCGGTCTCAATTCCATTAGACATAAATATCTTCTTGATGATTGCTTTCCTTTTATAGCACTTATCTAAACAATGTTTAGATGAAAGGAAAAAAGTGCATGGAAACACATTCCTCAACATGTTATTCAAATCATAATGTTGTTTTCCATTAGGAAAAGCATTTGAATTAATAGTATGATTATACCTCTTTTTGTTGTCCTTTGGCTTACGCTTCTTGCGTGAGGAACTTGTATGGCAAGAAGAACTTAGCTTTGTTTCTTCTTAAACTTTTTCATCTCTATTTGGAGATGTTTTACACTTCAAGTTCTCCTTATTCTTGAGGAACCAAGCAGGTACCAATTTTGGATGCAAATCCCAACATCTTGCCCCCTCATGTACTCTCTTATGGCAAAAGGAAAACGATACCCATGAGCTGTCGCTAGAAGACCATTCTTCTTTTGAAACATAGCCTAACCCTTCATATTTAGGCCTCTCCTTTGCCTAAATTGGATTTTTAATGCCTTGGTGGTTCACTCCAAGGCCTCCTCCCTTGTAACCCATCTTGGTCAAGAGCTTGGATCCAATGCCCTTACTATGTTTTTCAAAGGCTGCAAATGAATTTACATCAACATTTCATGTAAAGAAGAAGCATGTAAATTCTTACCATTTGCCTCATCTTTTGATTGACATACAAAGATATTTTCAAACTCTCCTTTAACTCTGGATGTTTCCTTTTGGACTCTTTGGCTCTCTTCTTTCAACTCCTTGAATTTGGGTGCTGATAGAACCTCATCCTCCACATCATGTGGACAAAAGGTACAAACGTGTCCATCTTCCTTCTTTGAGGGAATTTCTACGCTAGAATCTTGCATAAGAGTTGTATAAAAACATGAATATTGTGGAGAATATGGTGGTTTATCACCATTCTTGTTACCTTCTTCCCTTAGAGAACATTCTCCTCTTGGAGGTCTAGATCTGTCACCTTGCAATTTGGTATTTATCTCTTCATAGAGGACTTTCACCATTTCTACCATGTCTAGAAAAGCCTTTCTAAAAGCCTTCACATCCTCTGACATTATTGTAGGCTCTCCTCCTTGGGACATGCTTTTCTTGAAGCTTCTTTTGCAACTTGAGGTAGAATTGGTGGTAGAGATTGTAACAATCTTGCTCTCCTTTCAAAAACCTTCTCCTCACTCGAGCTTCAAAACACATTCACTTGCAAGCAACAGTCAATTCCTCCTTGCACAAAGCAAACCAGTGCTTTGATACCAACTTGATTTGAATGTGGAATATTGGTTTTCTATGCTAAGATCCTCATCAGAATACAAAAATGTGCTTGAGGTTTGTACTTCAAGATAGTAAGTAAAAACATGAGTTTTTATGTGTGTTTTCTTAAGTTAATTTCATGAAAAACTTTAAACATGAAATCAAAACAATGAATAGAAGCATGCATCAATCAGTAATACACCAACCATTATTAAAGGAGTTCACCCCTCCTAAGCTACATCTCCTTGGATTAGCTCTAATGGCATGATCCCTTCTCATTATGCTCAATGTTTAGAAAAAGAAGAGTACATAAGGTGTTGAAATGGAATGGCCAGTTTTTCCTTCAAAGAAACAACTTCTGTAAGAATTATCACTCCATACACATGTTAACCTACAGTCAAACATGTAAACTTTAAGCAAACATAGGAATATGACACCAAGACCCCATACTCCATCTTCAAAGAGCATCAATAGTACCACAATCCACTTGAAGTACATAAACAAGTCTCTTCTCCAAAACACATGTAGAGAAAAGAGGAATAAAATCTACAACATTGATGTAATAGTTGTTGTAGAAAGCACATGGAGGCTGGAAAACCGCTACAAGGCCATCTCCATCTTCAAACTCCTCCATAAACTGAATCAACACTCTAGTTGACCATGACACCCATAGGTTTCAATATGCAAAAATCTTATCTATAAGTGCTCCTTTGATCATGAAACTTGCTCCAATGAGTCCATAATGTCAAAAAATGGCCACCTAGCCTCTTTTTGCATCCAATTTGGTCGAAAACTGGAGAAGTTATGACCTCTCCTAGTTTCTCCACTATTCACTCTACAATTTTTACAAAATCCAACATCATCCTACAAATTCATCCCATTTTCCGATAATGGGGCAACAAATTCCCCGAATTTTGGGTGGATTCATAAGACTGTTAATTTAGACGCTGAGGCCTAAAAACCAAAATATTGGTCATATGGGGGGCCATGCGTCTAGGGGCTAGCCCTCGGTGTTGGCCACCTCCCTCCGGTGGTCACAATAATCGTTAGTGGTTTCCGCAGGAGTGATCACATGTGGACAATTTGTCTAGTGGTCAGGTGGTGGTGGTGACCTTGGTGGTCACAACAAACGGTTAACTCTGGTGGTTTCGGTGTTCACATGGGGGGTGGTTAAGTTCGCCCGACCCCCCAACCTTGGCGGAATTAATCTTTAAATAAGACCCAATGAAGAATGGAAGAAGTTGGATCGAAAGGCAAAGAGCGATTATGTATTTCAGATTCAGTATTGTTGAATGTAGCAAGGGAAGCTACGGGGAAGGTTTTGTGGGAAAAGTTAGGGACTTTGTACCAATCTAAGTCTCTGGTGAATAAAATGTTCCTACAGAAAAGTTGTATAACCTGAGGATGAAATATGGAAACTCAGTGACAGAGAATCTGAATGCATTTAATACTGTGGTAAGTCAGTTATTATCTGTTGATATTAAAATTTCAGATGAATATAAGTGCATCAGTTTATTGTGTTCTCTACCAGATTCATGGGACGGTCTGGTTATTGCAATAGGTAGCAATGCAACTACCTTGTAGTTTGATGAAATAGTGTCATCCTTGTTGATGGAGGAAATGAGATGGAAAAATATGGAGAGCTAGAATGGTGATGCCTTGTCTATACGAGGACGGTCCCATAACATAAACAAAAATAAGTCATCGAGTGGGAGATCTAAATCTCCAGGAAAACCTGTAAAGATGTGTTGGAATGTGGAAAGGAAGGGCCTACAAAAGGGATTGTAAATCTAAATCTCTCGACAAAGGAAAGGGATCTAATGATGCTCCTTCTGCAAAGGCGAAAACCACCTCAGATGAAGGTGGGGATGTGCACTTGGCTTCTTCAAGTACACATGTAGATCATGAGGCATGGTTTATTGAATCAGGTGCATCCTTTCACTTCACTCCCCATAGAGAGTGGTTCTGCGAGTAAGAGAAATATGATGGTGGTGATGTCTTCTTGGGGGATGACAGGAAGGCTAGAATCATTGGTCGCATAAAAGTCAAGTTGAAGTTATAAGGTGGATGTATTAGAACACTTCCGGTTGTTATGCATATTCCTGCATTAGCCAGAAATCTGATTTCTGTAAACAAGGTGCATGATGCGGGTGTAAAAACAGTGTTTGAGAAAGATACCTGCAAGATGGTTTTGGGAGCACTGGTATTGATGTGGGGAGTTTAGATTGGAACTCTATACAAGCTACAAGGTAGCGCTATTGTTGATGGGTGCAACAATTCTGTGGTTCCTGAAACTGGAGCAGAAAATTTAGTGGTCTCTGGAGAAAAGACCATGCTATGGCATCAAAGGCTTAGACATATTGGAGAGAAAGGCGTCTGAATACTTCATGGTAAAGGTATGGTAGAAGGTATGACTAATAGCTCTCTGGATTTTGATTTATGTGAAAATTGTGTATATGGGAAGCATAATCGGGTGAGTTTCCTCTTTGGTGGTAAGAGGGCGAAACATATATTAGAGCTTGTGCACAATGATGTGTTTGGACCTGTGAAGGTTCCATCACTGGGTAAGTCTATGTACTATGTATCATTTATAGATGACTTCTCAAGGAATACATGGATATATTTCCTCGAGAAGAAATTTAAAGTCTTTGACAAGTTTAAATAATTTAAGGCTCTAGTGGAATACCAGAGAGAGAAGAAGATAAAGGTGTTGAGGACAGATAACGATGGAGAGTTTTGTAAGAAGGAATTTGAAGAATTCTGTAAGAAGTGAGGTATTGCTTGACAAAAGACTACTCCATACACACCTAAGCAAAATGGAGTTACAGAAAGGATGAACAAGATGTTGATGGAAAGGGCAAGAAGCATGCTCAATGGTCCTGAGTTAGGACAGGAATTCTGGGCAGAGGCGGTGGAGACTGCATGTTACCTGGTCAACAGATCACCTTCATCAGCATTGGAGGATAAGACTCCACAAGAGGCATGGACTGGTAAGAAACCCTCTCTTTCACAACTGAGGGTATTTGGATGTGATGCATATGTACATGTTCCAAAGGAGAAAAGAACAAAGTTGGATAGTCAATCTGAAAAGTGCATCTTTATTGAGTATAAGGATGGTTTAAAAGGCTACAAGCTTTGGAACCCAGTAACAAGGAAGGTTATGTACAACTGAGATGTGGTGTTCAGAGAGGTGAAAGATGTTATTAAACATGAAGTCCAACCAAAGGAACCCGAGAATATAGAGTTTGAGCTAAAGGAGGAAGAATCAGACTCTACAACAGAAGAAGAATCAGAAGATGAAGAGCCACAAACTCCCGTTGTGAGAAGATCAGTTCGAGAGAGAAGGCAACCAGAAAGGTATAGTCCATATGAATTCTGTTCAAATTTTGGTTTATCTATTACTGATGATGATCCCAGAACTGTGAAGGAAGCAGTAGATTTAGAGGATGGAAAACTCTGGAAAGAGGCCATGGTTGATGAAATGGAATCTTTGCACAAAAATGAGGCTTGGGATCTAGTGGAGTTGCCAAATGGAAGGAAACCCATTGGCAGCAAATCGGTGTTCAAGAAGAAGACAAATGTATAAGGAAAGGTGGAGAAGTAAAAATCTCAGTTGGTAGCAAAAGGTTATTCCCAGGTGTTGGGAATTGATTTTGGTGATATTTTTTCTCCTTTTGCCAAGGTAGCTTCTATTAGATTACTTTTATCTGTTGCTACTACTTTTGATTTTGAGGTAGAATAGATGAATGTGAAGACAACATTTCTTCACATGGATCTAGAAGAAGAGATCTACATGAAGCAAACTGAAGGCTTTGCAGTGAACGGTAAGAAATAATGGGTATGTAAGTTAAAAAAATCTATGTATGGGTTAAAACAGTCACCAAGGATGTTTTATCAGAAATTTGATACGTTTATATGGGGACTTGGCTTCACCAGAAGCAAGGCAGATCACTGTGTGTATTTTAAATTAACTGGTGACCATGTTATTTATCTGGTATTATATGTGGATGATATGTTGCTGGTTGGACAAGACAAAGAAATTATCCATGATTTGAAGACCCAATTTTCCTTCAAATTCGACATGAAAGATCATGGTGCTACAAACTATATTTTGGGCATGGAAATTAAAATAGATCGGGAAAAGAGGAAGCTCTGGTTAAACTAGAGGAAGTATGTCGAGACAATACTGCAGAGGTTTAATATGTAGGATAGTAAACCGGTGAAGGTTCCTATTCCTGTAGGTGTAAAGTTATCTGCTGAACAATGTCTCAAGACACAAGAAGAGGAAGAGGACATGTCCTGTGTTCCATATGCAAGTGCAGTCGGTAGCCTGATGTATGTGATGGTCTATACTAGACCAGACATTGCACGTGCAGTGGGAGTATTGAGCAGGTTTATGTCAAAACGAGGGAAGGAGCATTGGACAATAGTGAAGTGGGTTTTCAGGTATTTGCGTGGCACTAGTGGTTACGGTTTGTGCTACTAACAAAGACTAGGATTGGACAGAGTTTTGGATATCCATGACTTTGTTGATGCAGATTGGGTTGGAGATCTGGACCAGAGAAGATCTACAAGTGGGTATGTGTTTTATCCTATTTGGAGGTGCAGTCATTTGGATGAGTAAGAAACAATTTGTAGTGGCACCATCAACTACAGAAGCAGAATACATGGCAACCACTCATGCAAGCAAGGAAGCAGTTTGGTTGCAGAGATTGTGTTCAAGTATGGGGTTAGTATAGGGAGCTATAAGGATAGAATGTGATAGCCAAAGTGAAATTTTATTGACAAAGAACCCTTCTTATCATTCAAAGACAAAGCACATTGATGTTCAGTATCACTTTGTGAGGGATATGATAGAAGACAAAAAGGTGTTGCTGGTAAAGGTGGACACTTTGAAGAATACAATAGATGCATTGAAAAAACCTGTGAGCTCTGAGAAGTTCTCTTGCTATAGAGAAACTATGGGCATTGCAGGTCTGGATAAATGACTAAGCTCTCATGTGGAAAGAAAACAACAAGTGGGAGAATGTTGGGTTGTGTTATATTCTTTCCACGACTAGCCCCCTAGCTAAATCAAGGGGTTAGAGGGTGGGTAGAGCCCCCCCTTCATTGCGTCAATGCAAAGCGGGGGCGACAACCCCCCCCTATACAGGGGGTTTGAGTGGGGTGGTTATCCCCCCTCTACGGCGTCCGGGGCAGTTCCTTGTGGGAATCTTTTTTTTTGGACCCATGGTTTTGTCCATGGTTTTGTGCATGATTTTGTGCATGGTTTTCACATGGTTTTGGGCGTGACGGTTTTTGGTCCATGGTATTGGATGCTTCGCCATGTATATGTATCTATTGTAACATTGAAAATAACATAATGAAAAATCAATCTGGTAGTCTCGGTTATGGGATCCAGTGGAAAATATCTGTGTATATTTGTTTTATGTGTTATGCTCTCGCCTTTGTTTATTTTATGCTTTTTAGAATTCATATGCAGGTAAGTTCTGAACGGGGTTAAAACCTACACTGCAATCAATAAAACTGGAGAATTTGTCAACAACTATTTCAATTGCTCAAAATTGACTGCACATTCCTCTGTCCATTCAAATTTTTTACCTTTCCTTTGCAATGATCTAGTGGGATAGAAAATTCGAGAAAAGGTTTTGATGAACCCCCTATAATAACCTGCTAACCCCATGAATGATCTTACCTCATCCACATTCCTAGGAGTTTCCAATTCCATGATAGCTCTTATATTTTATGGACCAACTGCTATGCCTTCCTTGGAAACCACATGTCCCAAGTAATGTACCTATGTCTGAAAGAAACTGCATTTGCTAAGCTTGGCATACAACTGGTGCTCTCTTAACAATCTCAACACTGCTCCTAAATGTTCAGAATGCTCTTCCTCACTCTTAGAATATACCAATATATCATAAATGCATACAATAACAAACTTGTCTAGATAAGGACACAACACATTATTCATCAAGCACATAGAAGTAGCTGGAGCATTAGTCAAACCAAAAGGAACTAGAACAAACTCATAATGCCCATACCTGGTCCAGAAAGAAGTCTTATAGATGTCCTCTTCTTTAATGCATACCTAATGATATTCAGATCTCAATTCAATCTTCGAGAACACTGTTACTCCCTTCAACTGATCAAACAAGTCATCGATCCTTAGCAACTAATACCTTTTCTTGATGGTCACTTTGTTCAACTACTTACACTGCAAAAGTTTCCTACCATCACCCTTGTTCTACTCCTTAGACTGAAATCCTTGTCCTCAATTAGGTGCACTGAACATCTTAGGCAGTACAAAATTATATTTCTTACATGTTTCATGAGGTCTTGTTTTCTTCTTATCCCATTTCCATTTATTCTTATCATTACCTTTCCAATCCTGCTTAGTCTCAGATCTGTGCTTTGATTTCTCATAACAATGCTTTAGCTTCCTAATGCCTTCCTCAAATAATCTAGGCTCATAAAACTCAATCTGGTCCTTGAATGCTACTGACAACCCATTGACGAATATCTGAATCTTTGCTTTCTCCTCCTTAATATAAGGCACATACCTCAATAACTCTAAGAACTTGCTAGTGTATTCCTCATCGATCATAGTTCCCATCTTCAATTCATAGAATTGTTTTGCCTTGTCATCATAGTATCTCTTTGGTAGATACTTCTTCTTGAAAAGTCTCTTGAATTCACTCTAAGTCAACTCCTATTCATGAATACCTCTGACATTCTTCACATCTTCCCACAAGATATCTGCTTTACCTTTAAGATTGAATATAGCTATTATGGCCTTCATGTTCTCTAAGTAATCATGCAATCTAAAGAAATTATTCATCCCAAGCAACAACGCTTCTCCATCTTGTAACTTCTTCATTTCCCCATCAAATGTAGGTGGATTTTATTTCTTGAACTCATCCGACAAATATCCCCTATCACTCCTCCTATAAGGATGATAGCGATGATGACCATGATACCTATCTGAACCAAAACTAGAGTAAAACCCATGTTTACTTCCTCGTCTATTAGGTGTATCCAAGAATCTTCCTTCTTTAACCGTGTCATCTCTATCCGACCTATGCCCACCATGAGACCTACTACCATATGCCCCATTAGTCATATCTTCCTATCCATGACTGACTAAGTGGTCATTGCCTTTGTAAGTCTGACAAGCTCTGAAGAATAACTACATTGACCTCTGCTTGTTTCTCCCGTGCCTTAGAAATTTTCTCTTGTAATTGAATGATTCGATCATTGTCTTTTTTGAAACTCCTTATTTATGCCTTCAAACTTCTCAAAGTGTTTGCTATGTCGGGAGAATATCCATCACCATGATTCTCATATGATCTATAGGGAAAATATCGTGAGTTGTAGTCTACCGTCTTGCTAGTCAGCTTTGATCTCCTCTTCCTGCAAGGTATATCACGTCAGCTAAACCAAAATATAAACAAACGAACATACCTCTGTGTAGTTCAGGGGAGGATATATCATCTACAAGATAACTAGATTATCACAATATATGTATAATCATAATCATCATAGTATATAGATGTCATCTCAATCATCATCCAAATTACCATGATTAATGCCACAATTATAACACCGACTAGGTACTATGCATAACAATACATACAAAATCGACATACATTCATGACAACACATCTTAACACAACATCATCATCTTCTACATGAAATAACAACGACAACAATGAACAGAACCACGCATACATAACAAACACATATACCACAAGCATAATGAACATATATGAAACTTACATGTACACATGACATCACATTCATCCAAGGAGAACAGAAACCAAAAATCACCCAAGTAGAACATAACCATGCTCTAATACCACTCTGTAACTACCTCCTCCCACATTTACCCAAGCTAACTCGCTGACCAGGGTAAACATGTGATGATGAGTTACTATGATATGATTCAACTCCCCATGTACAATTAAGGAAGTGGAACTGACAAGACAAGACCAATCTGACCTTCCTCGGGAGCTACAGAACCTTCAAGAGACAACCAACCCTTCTAGGTTCCCAACTGTTAAGACAACTTGATTTTTTTTCTGATCTAGACCCCCAGTCACTCCCATGACAAGCCATGAATGAGATTGAGATCCACCAGTCCCTCCCACAACAAGGCATGCATGCGACTGTGGCATTTTTCAGGAAGTTCTATGCCAGTGACCCTAGATTCTGTGCCACTTTTTTAGGGCCAGGACTCAGGCCACTGCCTAGATCTTCATGAAACTTCCATAATTGATAAATAACATTGAAACAAGGTTACTAATGTAAAAACTTGTAAAAGGACTCGATATGACCCCTACTAGCCATGTCGAGCATTTCATCAAACATATCGTAAACATGAAATCTACAAGTCATAACAACATATCTAATAATAGGGGTCTCATACTTATCTGATAATCATCAAGGAGGATTGGTATCCCCTCCCAATAACTAGATTGTTATCTATTAGGTCATTCATTCATTTTTATTTCTTATATTAACTAAAACATGATGAGAGCCATACATCAAGAGTATCGTAAAACATGCTCATAACCAGCGAATAACTAGAGATATATCAATGATGAAACAACTATTAAAGCCACATAATGAACAACACATTTACTCATGAAAATACAAAAGGAAACGATCTCTTATTAACATATGCAAATCCAACCAAGTCAAGGACTTCTACATACCACCCGGCCATAGATTGGGCTGAACCAAATCTCTCTTTCAGTGAATCACCCCCATGCCATATTACAAGCATGAATGTGGGATCTCATTAAACAACTCCAACAAAACCAAACCATGACTTCCAGAGGCCAAACCACCTCAACCGTCAACTAGTGATTCCACCTCATGGTCAGACATCACTAACCATCGCCGTATCACTATCTACCCAAGTTGTCCAGTGCT
>APFE030102171.1:0-15230 GCA_000404065.3 Pinus taeda | reverse complement strand
TTATTTGTGAAAATCTTAGATGCCCCAACCTCCAGTGCCATAACCAATGTTCATCATTCTTGCTCAAATAACATTGTTTTTCTCCTTCTTCAAATATGTATAGATTATTTGGAGTTCTTCTGCCTTTGATTACTGTTCTTCCTGTACCAAGATCACGAACACTGCACCCATCTGATCGGAATATTACCTCGGTTTCATTATCGCACATCTGACTGACACTCAATAGATTATGCTTCAAGCCATCACTTTCAACTGAGCAATGTCTTTTCCATTTATGGCTGCGAGGGTATCATTTCAGAAAGAAACTTTCTTTCCCTTTTCTAAAGCAGTATATGATTCAAGTTTTTCTTTATCACCTGTCATATGCTTCGAACATTCGCTGTCGATGTACCATTGATTTTCCTGTCCTTCTGCATATAAAGCTATCCCACATCTTTCTGGTTGCGGTTCCTTCATTCTCCATGTTTTGGCACTTGAGGTTTGTTCCTTTTGAGTTGCCTTCCAAAACCTGCTCCTGCATTCAGAATCTTCATGACCAAAATTATTACAAATGGATCATTCAATTTCATTTTCAAGGGAGGAAAAGTTTTTATAGGTCCTCTTTGTGATTGCAGGCATACTTCTTTGTTTTTTAGCTTCTCTAGTCATGATTGTCTTATAGGCAACACATTGAGCTTCTTTGTGACCAAAGTTATGGCAAGAGAAACATTGGCCATTGAAGAAATTCCTATGATTATCATCCAACCGATTGTAGTTTCCACTGACATCCATTCTTGAAGAAAATTGGGAAGATTTTACCTGTGGCTAGTTGTAGCTTCTGTTTGTCCTTAAGGTAGCATGCCCCCGATTTTCTTGATAGTATTTGTTTGTTCTTGAGTAAGACTGTCCTTGATTTACTTGATGATTTCTATTAGGCCTTTTCTCACTCCTTCTTGATGCATCAAGATAACTTTTGGAGGTGGAAGCTTGAGATGCTTCTCCATTATACCCCAGACCTGTCTTGATAATCTCATCCAGAGTTTCAGATCCTTTAACAAATTTGAGATTAAGGGCCTTTGTTTTCTCAATTTCTTTTCTAAGGCCAACAATTTCACATTCTAACTTCTCAAAAGATTTTTCCTTTTCATCAAGTTGACATTGCAGAGTATCAATGATCACATTCCTTTCTTCTAAACATGTTTTGAGTCTAGAAATCTCTTCATAAAAGCCATCTACATCTACAACATCCATGTAATCATCATCTTCAAAGGCCATTAAAAAAAAGTTTATAGTTATTACCTCGTTCATCTTCATCACTATTTGATAGACCATCACTGTCTTCATGAGTGTAATAGCTTTTCTTATTTGCATTTTTTTTCTTGTTCCATCTAACAGGTTCCTTCCCCTTGTCAATCCTTATGAGGACATTTGGCAGCATAGTGACCTACTCTTCCACAAGCAAAACATTTGAAAGGTAACTTACCTCTGAATCTTCCAGTACCCCGTTGAAGATTTCTGAAAAAATTTGATTCTTCTTCTTCTTCTGACACGTGTCCTGACTCATAGTACTCTCCTTTGCCTGAAGCCTTGAAGGCAGCTACTCTCCTGTCTGATGGACCTCCTTTCCTCATTTCATAAACAATTAGAATTCCGTGCGGCTCAGACATTTTAGGGTTTTGTAGATTCTCATTTCTTCTATAGGAGAAACCTTTAGGTTCAAATCTAGAGGACAAAGATCTTAGAACTTTTTCAACCACAATAGCCTCTTTTATTTCTTCACCCAAGTTTTTCATACAATTAACAATATCATCTACACGAAGAAAATAATTAGCCCCACTTTCATCATTATACATCTTGAGATTTTCATACTGAATCCTTAGGGTTTGAAGTTTTGCTCATTTTACCTGATCATCTCCTTCATAGCTCAAAACAATCTTGTCCCATATTTCCTTTGCAGATTTAAACTACATAACCTTCACGAATTCTGATTGAGACAGACATCCTAGAAGACTATTGACTGCCTTTGCATTTGTTTCATATTTCTTCTTCTCAGCCGGATTTGTAGGAGTTGTTGATGGAAAGTATACCCTGTATCTATGATATCCTAGACTTCAGTACCAAGAGATTGAAGATAGGCAGTAACTCTTACCTTCCAGTATACGAAGTTTGTCTCATCAAAAATCGGTGGCCTGATTGATGCTTCCCTCTCGTAGTTGCTCATGATGAAAGATCTTCCTTCAAGTGATCAAGCTTCTTCTGAAGGACTTGCTCTGATACCAATTGTTGGAGATAATACTGAGAGGGGGGGTGAATTAGCATTATCACATCAATAAAAAAATTTCATTTCCATATTCAGATTCATATATGCTACTTCCACAACTTCTTATGATTCAGTTAGTTGATCCTTAATGAGTGCATTAGAACATTATCAACCATATTAACAGTAAAAAAGTGCAGTAAAATAGAACAGATCATCACACATAAGCCACACACATGAACACCATGATATAAGGTGGAAACCCAATGTGGGTGAAAACCACCCGCTGCAATATGTCTCTATCTTCTTTGAATTAGAAACTTCTTTTTACAATTGTACTGGTGCAATCCTTTACCAGTGCACAGGCTGCAACCTGCAGAGAGCTACAACCCTCTCTCGTTTTCCAGACTCTCCTGGAAGGGAGCTACAACCCCCTTATCTCTTGCACTAGCCGAGATACTAGTACGTAGGTGCTGGCCTACAGAAGGCTACAACCTTCTCTTTCTTCCAAGGACCACGTTTCATTAATTTTCAGACTAGATCCATGAACATTAATCAATCATCAAGAATTTCTGCATCAAACAATCTCCTTATCACCAATTAGCACTGAATCAAGTAGACACTTCTCTTACAGCTGTATCCAAATCATAGTAACTGTAACCACACACCAAATCTAAACCCAGAACAAAAAAATACTATCATTCAAGCTTAAATATTAATACCCATCAATAGAACTTATCCTTCTCCTTGTGCTTAGGTTCCTTCTTTATTCATATCCAGATCTGCACCATAACCCAATCACAGTATTCCAGATCTAGCACTTTATCAGATATTCAATAAAAATTCAGATGATGCTTTGCCAAATGATCTCCTTCCCCTTTTATAGTCTTAGGCCTTTCACAATATCACGGTCCAAAACCATAATAACCAATACCATGACCCAAACTTGGGATCAACACTTTTGGATGCAATACCCCGCGGGAAAAACCATACGGATCAAAAATTGTCGGACCATCCGTGAACCACCATGAAAGTGCGGACTTTTCTTGATCTAAATAAATTTCCCCAATAAAAGGCGTGAAATCTTATCCCTTGGAAATAACTTTTCTCACATGAATAAACTTTTTCTCCACATAAAGTGCGTGACGTTTTACATGAAATAAACTTTTTCCGGCATAAGTGCATGACTTTTCTCCACATGAAATAAAATTTTCTCCGCATAAAAGTGCGTGAACTTTTCTCCACATGAAATAAAATTTTCTCCGCATAAAAGTGCGTGAACGTTTCTCCACATGAAATAAACTTTTCTCCACATAAAAGTGCGTGAACTTTTCTCTACATGAAATAAAAGTTTATCTTCATGAATGTGCGTGAACTTTGCTGCACTATAATTTATCATCTGAGATGAGTGAGTTGCCATCAAGTACAACATATGTATCATAATGCCAACACCTACTGCCCTGTGCTTCACCAACTTGAATCGCAACTATGAAAGAGTATTATTTCAAGGTAGATCACTCGACTACACTCTCAGCACATTCCTCCAATTTGAAATATATAAATCCAAAATATTTATCCATGCTAAATCATCTTTGTTTCTA
The DNA here is from genome assembly GCA_000404065.3 of Pinus taeda. NCBI lineage: Eukaryota > Viridiplantae > Streptophyta > Pinopsida > Pinales > Pinaceae > Pinus > Pinus taeda. Next base: position 11,393 of record APFE030102171.1, on the reverse strand, counting down.
TCTTCCACAAGTTTATCCCAAAATGGACAATATCCTTTTTTTGGATGATGATATTGTGGTGCAGAAAGCTTTGACGCCCTTGTGGTAAGTAGATCTTCATGAAAAGGTTAATGGTTCAGTGGAAACTTGTGGAGAAAGCTTTCGCTGGTTTGACAAATACCTTAATTTTTCCAATCCGCACATAGCCAGGCACTTTGATCCTAATGCTTGTGGTTGGGCATATGAGATGAATGTATTTGATCTCAAAGAATGTTAGAAACAAGATATAACTGGAATATATCACAAGTGGTAGAACACGGTAAGTGTGTAGTGTGGTTTATTTATTTTAATTCCTATGATGCTTACTTTAAAGTATTTGAAGTAAATCTAAAGTAATTAGCTAGAAAACTTAATGGGTTTTTCTTTGTTCGGTTTCTAGGTTTTTCTTTTATTGTATGTCAGAATGAGGATAGAGTGTTGTGGAAGCTTGGAACACTACCCCCTGGATTGAATGTTTTATGGCTTGACCCATCCTTTGGACAAGTCTTGGCATGTTCTGGGTTTAGGATATAATCCTAGCGTGGACTGTTCAGAGATTGACAATGCAGTTGTTGTTCATTACAATGGGAACATGAAACCTTGGTTAGAGTTGGAAATGAAAAAGTGCAAGCCTTACTAGAGAAAATATATAAAATATGATCATCCTTTCTTAAAACAGTGCAATATAAATGAATAGTTCTGACCTCAATATTCATACTGCAATAGATTGTCAAGTGTAAAGTGTAAAGGCCCTTGATTTTGGTTGATAATTCATTCTAATTCATTTGTTTTTGGAGTTCCACGGAAGGATTCTAGTTTATGGCTTAATGAGTGAGGTTTTTGGAGGTACAGTGGCCCAGTCAAGTTGAAGATTTACAAATTTGATGTCCTCACTGTATTCCTTCATAGTTGGAAGTAAACTCCTATATAAGTATTCTTTTCTTTTTTAGATAATATTTCTCTTTCATCAAGTAATTACACAAATTGTTATTCCAAGAACACAAAGAAGTACAAGACACAAAGATTTTGGCTTTCAAGGTAGGGCAAAACCTCTCAATAGGGGAAAACCCAACAATCCTCCTCTTATTGAATTTATGCAAAATGAGATATCCAACACAAGACCAAAGAGTCCCTCCAAGTCATCCCTCCTCTTTAAGTCAAGGTCAATAGTTGAGTCTCTGCCTAGTCAAAGTCAGAAGCAACTTCTGAATTTCTATCCTTATTGAAGGTTTAGTCTGTTATTATAATACAATGACTTCCAATTATAGACTCTTTGTCTTATATTACTTATCTTTGGCTACTACTTCAAACCCTTGACTCTTTACCACATATATTCAAATCCTGCTATATATAGATAGATTTAGATTGAGATTCGACTTAGTCACAGACTTTGGTTTCTTCAAGTGTTGTAGACTTCTTCTTATCCTCAGTGTTTCTTCTCCTATTGGATTACAGACTTCGAGATTTTTCCTTTCTTGGTTGCTACCCAAAAGAGGTCAAATATAGGCTAAAACGCCTATATATCATTCTCCATGAGCTTTGACTTAACTAAACAAAGAGTGACTATGCCCAGATTGTTGCCTTTGTAATGTTGAAATGTCCTGCAATATTTGCCTGTGACGAGATGCAATAGCCCTAATTGGACAACACTGAAACTAGCTCAATTCAATGTTTAACTGCCATGACCAATTCCTTCATTTTCCCATAGCAGCTATGCTGCAATAGTCTCACATGGATTGAGGGTTAATTTGCACATAGACATCTCTCTTTTTACAATGAAGGCAATGTGCTAGGCTCTCATCTAATATATGTTCCTAAGATATAATAAACTTATGGTGTATGAGTTATCATCATTCTTACTTAGTTATATTATATGTGCTCCCTGTCTTTGTGTTCATGACTGAAATAAATAACTCTCCATTGAATTCCGATTAGCATCATTTAGAAACTCTGAGTTACTCATAATCCACTTTCTTGTTGAGTTAGAGATGAACTGCCATGGTTCTAGAGTTGTTGCATTTCCTTAAGGAGTTGCTAATTCAGTTTCTGTATGACTGTTAAGAATTTCTCTCTCCTTACCTCGAGTGTTCTTAAGCATTCTTGGGTGGATTTCTACTTACTAGAGTCATTTCCCTCTCGCCTGAGAATTATTTTCATTTGCTGGGGTGCGTTTGAGCTCAATCTTGGTTGTCTAAGAGGCCATAGGTACTAGACAAGGTCATACATAGCTGTACGAGGTCATTGGCTTTCCAATTTCCCTTCATTCCCATAAATCCATCTAATACATGGGTGCTGAAATCTACAAGGCAAAGCATTCTCGATGTGTATTTATGGTAGAATGTAATTATATTATAACATTGTTAAATTGAGATTCATTACTTGAGTAATTCAAATTATATGTTGTTCCATTGGTATTGGAAATCGTTACATGAGAACCCATTAACTACAATTATTCACCAATAATATCCAGAGGTTGTTCTGTACTAGAATCATTATTGTCCAGTATGATGTATAATGAGGATAAGGTTGAAGAAATGAATGAGGAGAAATCACATTCAAGGGGCAGTGTGGATGAAAGTTGTACTATAGGAAAAGAAAATACAACAGTATGGACAAATATGGACAAATTCTAATGAAGAACATGCAACACCAACCAAATTCGATGAAAACACAAAGTGTGAACAATTTGAGTTGTCTGATTACGCACTTATTGCATATTCAACTGGTGGATCTATATATTCTTGTATTGATAATATGGAATATCAAGATTACATACAACAATGTATACACACTTTTACCTTAAGGCAAAGTGTTGGGCAAAAGGCCCTCAAGGAAAACAACCCCGAGACAAGTATCAAGTCAGTGAGAAACAACTACTGTAAAGATGCTAGCAGTCAATTGTCCAAGTGTAATTTTTGGATGCCCTCACAAGAACTAAAGATTGTATCCAACTATCCAAAGGATCTTCTCTCAACTAAAAAGGGTATGCTAATAAATTCTTATGGGAAAAAGGCACAACACATTTATCTTTGGTTGGGAGTTTATCCATATTGCCCATGATGTAAATAGTTATAATGTCATGTTGAATAGTTTTTTTTCACACCTTTAAGAAGGTATCATTATCGAATGGGGGCTAGAAATCTAAAATGTTATCCATTGAATTAGATATAGGATTATATTTGTCTAGATGGGAAGGTTGATATACTTTGAGCTTGTAGGAATTAATTATTGGAGAATACCTTATTGCAGAGGAAGCTTTCGGTTGAATGAAATTTGACGAACCTACTGTAGAATATGTGAGCTAAATTTTTTATTTTTAATATACTTTTGTCTTATACTATTTATTATGATGGATTGCATATGATATGTAGGAATATTTTCACTCTATAGAAGATATTCATGGCCTTGTGTATGGTCAAGAAGATTGCTAAACCTCAAATGACGAAAATCTGCTATTCAAAGTTAACAAAGATATTTTGGATATTAGAAAGTCATTTGTATCATGCTTATGCATGGTACAAGCTCTATATCCTCCAGAAAATCTACAATAAATACTTAGCATAGAAGGATTTGTAGTTGATGGAATCATCTGGATTGTTGGCTGCCATTGTGAAATGGGATGAGGGAATTGTGTAGAAAAATCATATTCTAGAAACCATTTATCTTCGATTGGGAGTTTAGCCATATTTCCCATGATGTAAATAGTTATAATGTCATGTTGAGTAGATTTTTGGCACACCTTTAAGAAGGTATCACTGTTGAATGTGGGCCAAAAATCTAAAATGTTATCTATTGAATTAGATATAGGATTATATTTGTCTATATGGGAAGGTTGATATAGTTTGATATTGTAGGAATTAATTATTGGAGAATACCCTATTGCAGAGGAAGCTTTGGGTTGAATGAAATTTCATGAACCTACTATAGAATCTGTGAGCTAAATTATTTTTATTTTTAATATACTTTTGCCTTATACTATTTCTTATGACAGATGTCATATGATATGTAGGAAGCTTTTCACTCTATAGAAGATATTCATGACCTTTTGTATGGTCAAGAATATTTCTAAACCTCAAATGACAACAATCTACTATTAAAAGTTAACAAAGATATTTTAGATATTAGAAAGTCATTTGTATCATGCTTATGCATGGTACAAGCTCTATATCCTCCAGAAAAGCTACAATAAATACCTAACATAGAAGGATTTGCATATGATGGCATCATCTGGATTGTTGGATGCCATTTCTATTATGCCCTATGATCACAAGCATGGAGCTTACCATTTTGAGCTGGAGAATGAGAAGGAAAGAAGTTCAAGAATGGTTAGTCTTCTAAGTTTTGGGATTTCGGTTGGATTCTAAAATGGATACCAGAGAAGTGGTAAGTTATTTCAATGAAAAGGCTTAAGTTCATCTATCACTGTTTGAGATGTTTGCATTTGTATAGGTTTTTCTAGTATAAGTATTATATTTTATGCTTAGTTCAAGGAGTTTTCTTCCAATATGTCTAATAATAATATGTTTTTTTTGGCATTTGTCATGCTCAACACTTCTATTTGAAGTGGTAAGTAATAGGTACAGAGATCATTAAAGAGTTTATTTTCGAAATTAAGTCTTTCCTTGATGTTTCTGAGAAGTCAGAGCACGCATATATTCTTTTAAGCACTTTTTGTGCTCATACTAGTTACCTCCCATATATATTTCCATATGTACCTTGTACCTTGTTATCTCCCAATGTACCTTGTTACCTCCAAACTTGCAAGTAAACTGTTACCTTCCATATTAAGAATTATCAGCCACTGAAACAGAAATCAATGTTTCACCTGCCAAAGGTCCCAATGTTCAATCAAAAGCAGTACGCATAGCAGCAACTCCACCTCCTGTCCTAGATCTTCTTGGTTATTAGATAGGTTTAGGAAATGCACCTATCCCTAGAGATTAGTGAGCAGTAGGCTCTGGGTGGGTATTAGATAGTCAATTCCATTTCATTTTGTAAATAACAAATTGAAAAAATTGGTTTTATTATTGTTGTATGTGAATTGTATTTACTATCATAAGCATCAACCTGATTAAAGAAACTTATGTTATTTGGTTAATGCTTTGTGTAGGCCTCCATTGCCTGTTTTAATTGCAACATCAATATGTCAAGGCCTTCAGATCAATGGGAAACGTATATGGCTCGATGGTCAAATTTTTTACAGCTTGAAGCCTTATAATAACTCTTTTGGTCTTGCAGCTACTGGACCTCTACATGTACAATTCATAAAATGTGAAAATAGTTGAGATATTAGTTCTATTTACTATAAATATTGCTAGTTTAATAGGATGTAGATGCACATCTATTTTGAGTCCTTTTCCTAAGTTTCATTCCTGGTAAATTAGGTGCCACCATTGCAGCTTGATAGCTCAGTGCACACACTACTACCAATGGTACTATCTCAAAACATATCTCCTGGTCTGGCAAATTCTCTTTTGTAGGTGGAAGTAAAAAATAATCAACAACTTGTTTGGTATTTTAATGATAATATTTCATTTGAAGTTTTCTTCACTGAGGATGGCAGGATGGAGAATGCAACATTTTTGGATATAATAATGAATGATAGGATCTAAATTTTAAGCTTTGGAATTTTTCTTCATTGAGGATGCCAAGATGGAGCGTGCAACATTTCTGGAGGTAATAATGAATGCTAGGACCATTCCCTCTCTGCCACTCTACCTGCGCCTTCGACTCTGTTGGATTTTTAAGACTTCTGGGTCATAAGGACTAGGCATGATGGACAATTCCAAGAGATCAAAAGGGGAAGAGGAAGAGCACATAGATGGTGATATTGTTCTCTCCATTGAAAAGCTGTAGGAAATCCAGGATGAGCTTGAGAGGGTAAGTTCTCATGCACTCTCAAAACTGCTTTTTGGGGTTATTTTACTTTATTTATTTATTTTTAAATTGGCTTTTTTCTTATCTTCTTTTAAAATATTTTGCCCATTCCTTTCACTATGTATTATTTTTTTGATTTATTGGTGCATCTATGGATTGATTGAATTTTTGCTTGTCCGTGAGCTGCTTGAGAATGATTTGTTACGGCCCTTAAGAGCGGGTTTGAGGAAATGAGCAATTTTTTCAGTAAACCCACACTTCATCTTCATATTTTTCAGTCTTTTGGATATGGAAATTTTGATTGGTTTACATATATTGTTTTTCCAATAGTGTCGCGCAAATTATTTCAAGGAAAAATTGAAACTAGAACAACCTCAAATTAGTTATTTCAGTTTTTTTGACATATCCATTTATTATTTGGGCGTGAGTTGGTAAAGCTCGGGGTTCAACAAATGTAATATTTTATGCGACAATTCTTGATCAGTTATAGTTTGCCTATTTACGATTAGGTTCATAATGACCTGGTCACCTGAGGCTCTCTCAATGTAGTATGCCGCACTCCTAAATCCCTTTTGGTCTCAATTACGGTCTACATGTTTTATAATAAGGTCATAGTGGCCTAGTCACCTGGGGTGCTCTCGGCCTAGTCACTGCCCCCAAAGGATCTAACAAGGTTGCTAGACTTAATGGAAAAAGCTAGCAATTCTATTCGGAACCTGCCCTTAGGGAAGGGTAGACTTGCCTTACCTATATGGTTGTTGACGGTTGGCTTATTCTTACTTTCATCTTTTTATTAGTTGCTGGAAATATTTCTTGGAGGAATTAGTGGATAGAGTTTAAGTTAGATTTTGGATGATAATCAAAGTATTCCTACATTACATATTTTTAAATTGATAGTTTCATTCAATTGAGGGAGAATCAAATTCATTGTATCACTTTTGTTTTTTCTTTCCCCACTTATATACCGATGTTGTAGCTTTGGATTTTATTTTTTCCTTTTGTGAGATTGAATCTAAAGTTTCCAGTACCTAGCAGAGCCTTTTTCTTTTCTATCATAAGATGCATCTGTGTGTAAACCGATGTAGCTGATGAAATAAGTTTGGAGTATATTGAAACAGTGAGATTTTGTTGTGGCAGTGGTGATGAATCATTTTTTCAACCGAGCATAACATGTCTATATGATATAATGGAGAAAAATGGAAAACAAAGTGAAATTTTTAAAGGGTGCATTGAGCTACTCCCTTTTGGCTATTCATCTCCAGTTATGTTGAATCTTAGAAATGGAGGCCAACTTCAAAACTTTTTTTTCTTTCATGACACTATAGAAATCGATCTCCAAATGAATTGAAAATGTCCTAGTGCACTCTGGGTGCACTCTGGGTTGTTCTATCACTAGTCTTACATGGGATGTTTGTATTCAAGTCATTTGAGTTATTTTTTTTTAGTTATTATATGATGTCCAACTGTTTGGGGCCTTCTACATGGGTAAATTGCACTTGGTATTATGGACAATTGAGTCCTCAATTATTTTTTGTGCTTTTCCTGTCACTAAAGGGTCTTTAACATTCATTATTGTTTGATACGTTGAGCATTGAATATCAGCTGCCCTTCTTTGTGCTTTGCCTTTCACTACAAGGTCTTTAACATTCAATATTGTTTGACACGTTGAGCATTAAATATCATTTTCCCTTCACCATAAACCATAAAAAATAAATCTTTCTTTATATATGATTTATTTGAATGAAAAAAAGGGAGAGATTTGTTGTTTCAACTTCTCTAGCATGGCATACACCAAACTGTGAAACACATCGTTTCTATTTTAACAGAATAAGCATGCAATTCATCGAATTAAAAATCGAATTATATCAAAACTACAAATTAGAACACCCATTTTTAAAAATCCCCCTATCAGGGAACAACATGGAAATATCCTTATTTCCATTAGAATCAAGTGTCAAGGCTATGATACGCAGCTTAATGTTATGAACATTGCAGCCTATTTACATGAGATCACCATTATGAACTAGTGGCATTCTAGGAAGGGGTGTCTTCCTTGTGTACAATCTGAAACAAGTTCTTCGTTAGATATATCAAATTTTCTGATAATACAACATTCAATAATCATGTGATTCTAGATCCTATGAATAGTAATAATAGGATGCATAGGATTGAGAATTGACCATGGTTGGCAATGTCTAATCTCATTAATTAGGCAGGGAAGAGTGAAACTGAGGAAGATGATGAAAGCAATCTGCAACAAAAGGCCTCTGATATGGGTCTTGTTCCAACCATCTATTCTCTAAATTCCTCAATAGCATAGACACATTCATCCCACTTGACTTGATAAGGTGTCTAGTACTCCACACATCAACTTTAACCCCATGAACACCCCTAGACATCTCAGGAGCATGGTTCAAGCCACTAAGATTATCAGGGTAAATATGAGGTGCACCAATGGCATCCTCAAAATCTATTATAAACCACTCATCTGATTCAATGTTCTTCATCACGTTATCCCACCTGAGATCCCTGTGCATAAATAAAAGGGTGTGCAAAGACACCAGTGCCTTAGTCACAAATTTCAGAGCTTCCACAAGCTGTTTGGGTTTGGTGATTGGGTTTGTTCGTAGTTTTTAATTTTTATCTTTTTTCTTTAATTTAAAATCAACGACTATAAATGTAATTTTAAGGATTGCCATAACTCTTCACTTGGTTTGTTGTTTGGGTTTGTTCGTGGTTTTTAATTTTTATCTTTTAACTTTTTTCTTTAATTTAAAATCAATGACTATAAATGTAATTTTAAGGATTGGCATAACTCTTCACATAATTTTTTAAAGTGTGCTAGCTCAATGGAAAGCATCTTCTTTAGGAGTTAACATGAATTAATCAATGATTTTGTAGTTCATTTTTAATTAAATGCTTTTTATATTGATTTATTTCAATGGTGAGATATTTCTGGATTCATTGTTTTGTATTGTCTCTAAAGAGACAAAAGTGATCTTTAAATAATTTTTTTATCGTCTCTAGAGAGACAATAGCTAGTATTAAAGACATATTGTCTCTAATCCGAGTGTTGTCTCTAGAGAGACAAAAATGAAATTGTCTCCAAAGAGACAAAAATGATTATGTTATATATTGTCTTTATAGAGACAATAATCTTTAAGATAATATTTTTTAAGACAATAATATTTAAGACAATATTTTTTTAAGATTAATCTTTAAGACAATAATTTTTTAGACAATATTTAAGACAATACACAAGGTTTTTTTAAGTTAAGACAATTTACCCAAAAATTGTCTCAAAATATTATTTTAAAACCCGCTATTCTGACAATGAAAATCTAAACCAGATTATTTCAACAAGTAAAATATATATTTCAACAAATCTATATATATACAATTAAGATAAGAAATTAGTAATTTTTTATTTTCAATATACATTGCGATTTATGGTTTTTTTTTTTTTAAATATCGCTATAATCTATTTTGATCATTTACAAGTTAATTTAGTCTGAATTCCAAATCACAACTGTTCCAACAGTGTTGTGAAATTTGAATAATCTAGATCGTCCAAGATTTTTCAAAGATGGTTGTTAAAAAATCCAGCATGTAAAAAAACTAAAATGTGCCTTTGCATTTTTTAGGGTTTACACCTGTATCCGAGAGAAAGTAGTTTCAATGGTCCTTTCAAAATGATCAGTAAATCCACGGCCAGGCCCTGTGATTTGTGGATTCCTGTTTAATATGTCCTTGTCATTAGGGTTTACAACTGTATCTTGAAAATGTGATCGGTGTTCCTTTCAAGATGATCAGTAAATTCACGGTCAGACTCCCTTGCCAAAATTTGCGCTCCAAATGATGCTGGTCAGTGGCGCCGTTCAGAAATCGAGGGTCATAAAGTTACTTTATTCAAACAGTAATAAATTGAATAGATAAGATGAATTGCAGGCTGTGATTCTGAGAATGGAGGAAAAAGAAAATTCAAAAAAATAACTGAGTCCGTTAAACACTTTCCTGCTTTGGTTTTAAAAACATCGCACATAAACCTCCATAGCGAAAAGCCGAGCAGGGGTTTATCTATCCGCTAGAACTTAGCTGGCAAATGACCGCCGAACGCCTTCAGACGGACATCTCTCCTGCAACGCATAAACAAACTTTTAAAATAAAAAGAAAAGTTGCAACAAAAATGATGTGTAATCTATCGAGCGTTTGGCGTTGTCAAGAGAGTTCACAATTTCAAAACTTGAAATTTAATCTAGGGAGTGTTTTGAAGAACTTTTTAATATTTGAAATGGATTTAATATTATGAAAAATTTTGTGGTTGAGAATTTTTTCCAAAAATTTAATGTAAAGAGTGTTTGAATAATTTTCTAATAATGATAGAAATAAATTCAGCATTATTAAAAATTTTGCTCGAAACTTAACATATAACAAGATTACAATTTCTTTTCTGTAAAATTTTATAGAAATCTTACCAAAATTTTTGTTGTTTTCAGAAAATAATTGTGAGTTTCATTAAACTAGGGCAATCTTGCGTCAAAATGAGAAAAATTGTGGGTTTCATTAGACTAGGGCAATCTTGTGTCAAAATGGCACACATAGGATGTTGGTAAGTATGGTTAGTTTCCCTTTAGGTTCCCATAACATTATCGGTGTTATCTTCAGAAAGTCATGGTTATTTATGCGTGTTTTAAAGATAAAATAAGCATTCCCATCTTAATGATCAATAATCCTAATCAATTGACATGAAAACATTGTCAGCTACCGAAGGAAAAATGAAGAACTGTAATTCGAATGATTATATCTCTGCATTGTACAATTTACAATCAGATTATTCAGTTTTTATGCGGATTTTCTTTTCTCCTCAGCGGGACGGGGTATGTGCTGAAATGCATAGAGGATCCAAACTATTGTTGCTTGCAGATCAAGTGTATTAGTAAACAATATCAACGCTCGTAGAAAAAGCAACGCTCCTTTGCTATAGCTTTTTGTCCAGAGCTGAAAAGAAAACTATGTGCTGCTCTGCAGCTATACAAGCCGATATTTCTCTTAATATTCGTTGGCCATGGGAGACCGATCGGCGAAAGGGGCCAAAACCCAATCTGAAAACAAGGACAACCCGAGTCAAACTTCAAGAGACATCTTGGGCACTGGTCATATGGCAGAGCCTGCTGGGCCGCGGCTGAAAAGACGTTCTCCTTCGTGTGTGGTGGCTGGAGGGGCGTATGAGAGCAGTGAGAGCTCTTCTCACCCATTCTCCTTCCACACCGCCGATTCTTACCACCGAATTCATCATGGCAGACCTCCTCGCATTTAGGTGAGACTGCACAGTAGAAGCAGAGGAATTATTTATATTCCTATGAAGAGTACAACGGAACGAACCGGGATGATTCGTCGGTGAACACATACACGTCTTCCTAGGCGGAGCACAGGAAATGGGCTTCATGGCGGCACCGCCTTTCGGTGAAATAGGAAAGGGTGTGGTTTGAACCTGCGAC
>APFE030102168.1:9782-54068 GCA_000404065.3 Pinus taeda | reverse complement strand
TTCCCAGGGTCGCGAATTGGTCGTCTTATCTCCGTTTGACGCGCATGATAGCCCGTTGGAAAGATCTCTCCGAGGACTACGACAAAAAAGACGATTTTTAGTCACGAAAAATCACTGGCAGTAGATTTCCAAAAAAACGTCGTTTAGGGCCTCAAAACAGCTCTGGAAGTTTAGGACCCGAAAAATTGCTAAAAATAGTAAATTGTGCTATAATTAAGGAAACTGAAAAAAACTGCATGAAGCACTAGAGGGGATCCAAGTCGAATTAGCGGGTGGCCACCAATATCCACCTGGATCATTGGTCCAAGGTATTGGTCCTAAGTGGTTTTGGTCCAAGGTATTGAAAAAAGGCCTAAAGCTATATAAGGAGGAGAAGATCATAAGGCCAAGTGTGCAAGTGTATGGGTTTCTAAGGAATACTTCTATCTGAAGCATATTTTATGTTGTAGGGGCTATGTTTGTGATTTGATTTGAAATACTTTGTGCACCTCAAATTCAATGTTGGATTAGGATCATGAGACTTGAAATGACTTATTATTGGATGATCTAATATTGGTTGGGCTAGATCTGATTGCGTACACCTAGTTTATTCTTTAAATGTCATGATCTGGGTTTGTTTGAAGTTCAGAAGTGCAACAAAGTTATGAGTTGATATTTGCAGATCTGTATGCTAGTTTGTTTCTTCAAAAGTGTGTGTACACACAGGTTATACTCTTCAAAATAGCGTATACAAAAGAAAAGATTATTTTTCACATCTGACTAATCTATCTGATCAATTCTGTTGTTTTACTACTGTCTTTCATTGAAGTCTTCTTAGATCTGAATGTAAAACTGTATGCATAAGGAGGCTGGTATTTGATTGATTAATTGTATAAGTGAGAAGAAGTTATCTCTGTTGCGGCTTGTGTAAAGCTCTATAAGTTGACAATGGATGTTTGGTATATTGCTGGTTGGTACAGACTTGATTCAAAAGTTTATGTTTGCAGTAGTTTTGAAGGTATACGTAGGTTTTATTAATAGAAGTAGCGTATACACGTAGTTTGGGTTCAGCCAAGTAGCGTATACATTTTGATGCATGGTTTTTGAGGTTACAACTAGTTCTGAATGATGATGTAGGTTTCTGGGTTGAGCACAGTGTTTTGGTGTCAATGATCTGATTGTTCATATTAACTGAATGCTGGTTGATGCAATTTAAGTTTAAAAGTTTTTGATGGGTCCAGTATGAAAACTGGATGAAACTTGGCCTTTAGATTGTGGTGTTGTATTCCAGGACTATCCAGTCTAAAAATTCATGAAACGTGGTCCCTAGAGGGAGAAATAAGGTTGTATCCTTCTGTAGGTCAGCGCCTATGTACTAGTAAACACATTGGCTAGTACAAGAGCTAGGGGGTTGCAACTCCCTTCTAGTAGAAGCTGGAAAATGAGAGAAGGTTGTAGCCTTCTGCAGGTGGGTTCTTGCGTACTGGTATGAGTTTGCACCAGTACAAGATTGTAAACATATTTTCTTATTATTAAAAGAAGACAGAGACGACATCAACAGGTGGTTTTCACCCACATTGGGTTTCCACCTTAAATCTTGGTGTTCATGTGTGTTGCTTATGTGTGATGCTTTATTCTATTTTTACTGCACTCTCTAATAAGTTACTGATGCACTGGTTTAAGATCAACACATGATAAATTGTCTAAATCACAAGTTCTCTGGATATACGCTGGTTTCTCTAATAACAGTTGCGTGTACATGCTAGTTCACTTCACTGAAGTAGTGTATATAAATATGTTTGGGAAATAAAATTATTGATCTGATAATACTGATTCACCCCCCTCTCAGTATTATTTCCAACATGTTTTACTTCTTTCAATCCGTCATTGATGTGTTTTTTCTTTTGTATCAAAATGGAATGTCATTGATGTGGAATTCATTGTACGTGCTCTATATCTGTGTTATTCAGATGCTCATGTATTCATTCTGATAGGTTAACACATAATTCATATCTAAGATGCTCTGTTTCAAACATTGAATGATTATTTTTCATATTTCATGCCTGCAAATTGTAAGTCTACCAATAGTTGACTACCTTGCCTTTGAGATTGGATGCCTCTGAATTATTTTGAAGACCCAATTTCGACCTCATTATGACTCCATTTCCCAATGGTTTCTTCCCATAATCCAACCAATTTTATCAACTTCCACATTAATCTGGCCACAAAGAATATCACTAACCTTCTACCATTGTGCCCTAGGGTAATTGAGTTTGAAGGGAGATCCCTCTCCAGGTTGAAGGGCCAACTTTCATCCTCAAGGTGGTTTTAGGTTAACTCAGTGATTTCCCTCCACATTCAGGGTTATTTATGAGTGATAACATCTTGGCATCATTGTCAGTGAGCAAAGTTTGAATCTTCCATGGGAAAGAACGACAAAGATCCAGATATGATTGCCAAAGGTGAACAATAGTCAGACAGAAATACGTTGTGCATCATTCACCTGTCGACTCCATTTTCAAAATTCAGAGATTAAAGTAGTAATGGTGACCCCACTAATCCAAGGATTAAGAACTTAAAGTACCGATCGAGTTGCCTTATCACTTAGAATGACATGGTATGTGGAAAATCTTGTTTCCATTGTATGTTTTAAGGAATATTGGGACATATTTGATGATGATAAAATTGATGAAGTTTTTTCAAAATTCTTACCTATCTATTTAAAGTCATTCAAATGCAGTTTCATGGATAAAATTCATTTCTTAAAATCATTTGCTGAGAAACCTAAAAAAGATCTCAAAACCTTACAGATTCAAATAAAGCCCCAAGATTTCCAATATCAAAGTCAACTTTTTCAAAACTTTTTTTTCAGTCAGAATAGGAAGAGATAGTGCTACCCTTAGTTATCATGATTGAAGAATGTTTTGTTTATGAACATGAGTTTTAAATCTTGCAATCTTGCAATTTTGTGATAAAGAGATCACATTTGAACAATCCAAGCAAGATATTCTAGTCACAAAGTACCTTAATGATCAATAAAAAAAATATGTTTTCTATGATCTTGTTTCTATCTATATGAAAGGATTCTTCAACTTGTGTTTTCAGCCATGTTTACACTGTAAAGGCGAAGTCTACAATCAATTACCATTTGTTGAGAAATTTAGGGGCAACTAGAGTGGATGATTTCTCTTAACTTGATAACTGCTTGTGATATATTTTTACTTAACTTGATTAGATTCTTCTTTCACTTTATTATTATTAGTGTTATTTATCATCAAAAAACTACCAAACATTAAAATCAATGAGACAATAGGACACAACATGTAGGCGATCACCCAGGGAAAAAACCTCTCCAATTGAGTGGAGAACCCATAAGAATTATTCTCTCCCTATAAAACTTCAATTGATGAATTCCAATACCTATGACCCTTGACCAAGACCCTCCAAGGCCAAGTCAAACCTTGCTTCCAACAAATTTTGCAATTTTGAGTTACCCAACAGATTCTTCTGGAACTTTGACCTGCCCACCAAATTCTTCTACAACTTCAACCCGCCCAGGAAATTATTTTGCAACTTTCATTTTCCTAACAAATTCTTCTTCCTAGCAAATTCTTCTGCCCAACAATTGTTTCTACCCGACAAATTTTTCTACCCAAAATTTTTTTCTTCCCATTAAATGTAAAAACCCTGACACGAGAGAGAGAGAGAGGCCCAAAATATTCGATCTAGTTATTCTCCTTTTTTATCATACTTTTTGAGCTTCTATCTGGAGAAGATTGAAATTGCTTCAGTGAGTCTTGAAATGAGGTTGAGCTCCTTCTTATTTATAGGCTTGTGACAAGTACAAATAATTATCTTTAGGGCGACTTGTGCCTTCATGTAGGCCAACTTCATCTTTGCAACATGATGAGGTATTGGAGGGTCCTTTGACTCTATTTTGACTCAAGTAATTATTTTTACAATATGTAACATGCCCAAATGGGTCTTCAATACATGACAATGACTCAATTGAATTGTAGACTAAATAACAAGCCCTAGAAGCACTCAATAGTTGTTTTACCTAAAAATAAACTTCCCTTGAGAATGAAACCCATGCCTTAAGAATCAACAATAATAAATTTATTTTCTTTTCATTAAATTCATAAAATCATGATTACATCTATCATTATGAAGATCAAACCTAGTTACATATTTCAGCGCTCCCTATTAACTAAAGAGGTATTCATAATTCATACAAGGTACTTGGACATTCTCAATCTAAAGAATTCTCATAAGAAGAGTTAGATTGGTAACCCATTTGTTTAACATCATACCAACCAACATTGTCACATAACAACACCTTGAATAATAACACTATCTCTCCACAAGATCAGAGCACAATGCTGGCAATACCAATGACTTATAGGCACCATCATCATTATCTCTCAAGGTATGTACCCCACCCGAGTGTTCACAGAGTATATCCTTCCAAGACTATTATTATCTTGGATTCCCTAGTCCTCAAAGAATTTGTGGAAATTTCAGCCTAAAAGTGGCCTCCTAAGGAAAAATAATAGTTAAAATAATAAAATAAGAGATGAATTTTGGAGGGAAAAGAAGAAAACTACTTTTTTTAATTGTATTTTTGGCTTATCTCCTTATAGGTTTAGTCAAATTTTAAGTGTAAACACTTGTTGGATGTAGAATCACATTATGCATCCAACGAGTGGGTACACTTGAAATTTGAGTCAACCTATAAGGAGATAAGATAAAAATACAATTAAAAATTTTAGTTTTTCTTGTTTTCCCTCCAAAATATTTACAGGTACCTCTTTTTAAATTTAAAGAATTTTGATTTGTTTACATATTATGACATGGAAATTATGTGAAAATTTCATGCGAACTTTTAGGCTAAAATTTCCTCTACTGAATATTGGTCCTCTTCGACTACTCTTATCTTGGATGCGCTACCTCATACTCAAAGAGTATCGAATGCCATATACTTACCTAATCCTCCATTCTTTCTTCCCAAAGTGAAGACAAGAATGATGTGTCTATCTGTCCCTCTCAACTAGGGAGGATATACCCATTCTTATAAAGGAATGTACCCTTTCCTATGAAAGGAATGTACCCAAGATCCCTCTTATCCAGGGACTTGTCCAAGCTCCCTCTTAACTAGGTACTTGCTTTCAATAGCTTTCTGCTCTAGGTGGAGATCATGCAACTATCAACGGCTTGTGGGGCTCCTTCTTTCGATGTCATGAAGTTCATTTATGGAGTCTTCATATTTTGTAGGGCATCTACCATCAATCACTTTCCTTCACGAGCCACATCGGTGATGTCATCCTTCACTCTGTCAAAAAGTGATCCTCTATCTAGATTTTTAGCATGCTACTACCTTTCCCACATCATGTTTCCTTCAGCATGTTCCATCCAATCACATGCCCACTAGTTTTAAGTTCTGCAACCCTCTTTCAGTAGCCTTGTATCAATACATCCAGATGTTTCTAAAAAAATAAAAAATGAACATCAAATCAAAGTTACCTTTTGTGATGGCCTTTCATCATGACATCTTGATTGCTTGCAACATCAACATCCCGCATGCTCATAAACACATCTCCAAATCTTTCAGTGTCAAGGGTTCATTTTTCTTTACAAACCTCATCAAGGTCTTCATACCTTCTCTATGGAGATGTCATAGTCAATTCTCCTAGTCATCGTATGTTGATTACATTTTCTTAGGTAACCATAGTTTCATATTTCACGATCTCTTCATTCTCTCTTCACATATTTCTTCCCAAGAACTTCCATCCATTGTTCCTTCATCTATATTGTCAACCACCTTATATTCCATATGAGGACATATTGTGTTGATTTCATCTTATCAATATGTGACTCATGCCTTCATGCATCTATTTCAAGGGAATAGATCCTTAATCATGCTCTCAAGGTAGAGAATTTACACGTGCTATCTACAACTATATAATGACATGACTTGAACTATCAAATATATGTATACATACCTCTTTTTGTGTTTTGGTAATCTAGAATTCCTTCAACAACTTCATTTCCTTGATTGAAAGTACTCCAATCATCTTGACTTGCTTCACTCCTTTGTCACCATACCATCATCCTTCTAAACAATGTGTCCCACACAAGGTGGAGTGATCAGGGAAACACTTACTTCTTTCAAGTAAAGGTGAACCTTCTAATGCACATTCCAACAGAGGATCTAGATTATACCCATCCGACAGAAGCTCCTCTCTCATGATGATGATGTATGATGAATTTATTATATCATTCTAGATGACTTTCATATGAGCTACACATGCTTTTAATGAGGTTACCAAGAGCTTATTCCTTTATAATATGAATGCTACAACGATGAATACTTCCACTTCAAGCTATCTTTCAAACTTTTTTATAATGATTTCATGAGCTCTTGCTTCAAAGATATGCTTCCAATATGATGCAATCTTCTACTAAGATGCATCTTGTCATAATTATTCTTATCTTGATTGCCATGGTGGAGGTATTTTCACCTCCTACTTCTCCTACATAGGCATTGGATAAACCCTAATATTGAAGATATATTCCTTGGGGTTTCTTCTCGTTAGGTTCTTCCACTTCTTCAGTGATATGAGCTTCATTTCTTTCTTTCCTTTTGTTGTTCTTGAATTTCAGAAAATCTCTTTTGTAATGCCCATATTCCTGATGACCATAGCATTGGATTTTTAACATATCCTTGTTCTTCTTTTTCTGAGGACCAAACTTCCCAATACTTCCCTTCCTCTTAGCCATAGCAAAAAATGTTTGCGCTTGCTTGTTTGATCCTACATCACTTTTTTCCTTCATCCTGGTTTCTTCAATTTTACACAATGACCAAAGTTCATTGAATGGGGTAGCTTCCTTCTTTCCATAAATGCTTGATGTAAACTTGCCCCATTCCTCTAGTAGTGCATTGAGCACTATGGTGGTCATTTCTTTGTTGGACATTATTTCTCCCAACTCTTGTGGTTGGTCTCTTATTTTTGACAACCTCATAAAGTATGAGACTATTCCTTCTTCCTTTGATATATTCATCTTGTAGAGTTATTGTCTTAATGATATATTTTCTCCTGCAATACTTATGGAGAACAATTATAATAGCTTCTCATATATATTTTTTTATGTCTCCAACTTTGATACATAAGGTATGAGGGGATCCTTGATGGATTCTATGATAATCCTTTGATTCCTTACTTCCCCTTTCATATAATTTTCTAGAGATTGAACTTCTTCCTTTGGAGGTATAGTTATTTTACCCTTAAAATGTTCAATGACTTCATTCTCTATGAATATCAAATATGTCCTCTTCTTCCATGCAAGAAATTTTGATGACCCAACCAATTTGTTTCTTTCCTTGGAAAATGAAGTCATTTTAATAGATTGAGACATATATATAAAGATACTTATTTTTCAAGTGGAGATGTTTCTTGATGTTAATTTCTTCAACTTGATTCTTTCTTGATTTTGATGATGATAGAAGATGTCTTCTTGATGAATATGTCTTCATTCAAAAGTGGTCCTTCAACGAGAGGGAGATCACCTTGATTCCTTGATGATGATGATTACGCTTCCTCCTACTTCTCTAGTATGTAGATACTTTTAGATGATTTAATGTGTAGTTCTTCTATGGATTAGCTAGGGTTTTGAGGTCTTCTTAGTTCCTTCTAGTCAC
This sequence comes from Pinus taeda, assembly GCA_000404065.3. Classification (NCBI taxonomy): domain Eukaryota; kingdom Viridiplantae; phylum Streptophyta; class Pinopsida; order Pinales; family Pinaceae; genus Pinus; species Pinus taeda. The sequence goes on along the minus strand of APFE030102168.1, from coordinate 46,390 downwards.
ACTTGTCAAACTTACAACTTCATATTTCTACCCTTCTTTAGAATTTCAGCTTGCCATTGCAGGACTGTAATTTTGACTTCTTCTGTAGAGACCCTAGTTCATATGTGTGACTAGAAGATGGATGGATTTGTCTCCTTTATCCTCCACTTGAGATTGAATCTTCTTCTTATTAATTTGGCTTGCAAGAGAGACTTATTTTGCCCCAAAAATTTGGCTCTCTTGGAGCAACTTATACTTAAGAAATTTATATTGCAAGATGATTCCCTAATCTTCCCACATGTGGAGGAACGTAGCCTAAAAACAGATATAAGATGCTTCGTTTCTCCTTCTTATTTATTAGTTAGGTATTAGGTTCCCTTTTCTCTCTTGATCAAAATTATTTATGCTTCTTAGATGCTTTTCTAGTGCTTCGACCCTTGAGTGTCCTTCCTTAAGTTGTCTTTCCTTGTTTTGCCACCTTAGCTCTGATACCATGTTGAGAAATATAGGGGAAGCTAGAGGATTTCTCTTAACTTGATAACCGCTCGTGATATTTTTACTTAACTTGATTAGCTTCTTCTTTCACTTGATTATTATTAGTGTTCTTTATCATCAAACAACTACCAAAAAATAAAATCAATGAGACTATAGGACACAAGATGTAGGCGATCAACCACTGCCAAAACCTCTCCAACTAAGAGGAAAACCCACAAGAATTATTCTCTTCTTATAGAAATTTAATTGACGAATTCCAAGACCTATGACCCTTGACCAAGGCCCTCCAAGACCAAGTCAAACCTTGCTTCTAGCAAATTTTGCAATTTCAACTTACCCAACAGATTTTGTTGGAACTTCAACCTGCCTAACAAATTCCTCTGCAACTTCAACCTGCCAAAAAAATTCTTCTGCAACTTTGATCTTCCCAAAAAATTCTTCTACAACTTTGATCTTCCCAAAAAATATTTCTAGCCAACAAATTCTTCTTTCCAACAATTTTTTTTGCCCAGCAATTTTTCTGCCCAGTAAATGTAGAAACCCTAACACGAGAGAGAGAGAGGCCCAAAAAATTCGATCTAGTTATTCTTCTTCTTTTTCATCATTTTTCTAGCTTCTATATTGAGAAGATAAAACTTGCTTTAGTGAGTCTCGAAATGAGGTCGATTTCCTTCTTATTTAAAGGCTTGTGAGGGGTACACATTGTTATCTTTATGCCGACTTTTCCCTTCATCTGGGCTAACTTGATATTTGCACCATGACGAGGTATTGGAGGTTCTTTTGACTCTATTTTGAGTCAAATAAATTCTTTTTACAATATATAACATCCCCAAATGGGTCTTCAATATATGATAATGACTCAATTGACTTGTGATTAAATAATATGCCCTAGAAGCACTCATTGGGTGCTTGACCTAAAAATAATTTTCCCTTGAGCATGAAATCCATGTGTCAAGAATAAAAAAAAAAATATTTTTCTTTTCATTAAATACATAAAATCATGATTACATATGTCATTATGAAGACTAAACCTAGTTACATATTTCAACACCATTGTCATCATATTGTCTAGTTTTTATTATGTTTAAGCATAATCAACGATTTACATTATTTGTGCATCTACTTGACTGGTTGTATTGACATTTTTTTATTATTTGATCCAACATTTCTTTCAGCACGTTAGTGTAGGATGAATGTGCAACAAGATTGTTGTCCAAGAATTTATTTTTAGCCTACAATTTTAGTTTGATTTATAGTGCGCTTGTTTGTAGTAATGTACAATTTTTAGGTTTGGAGAATGAATTGGTTTTAAATATTTGGGAGTCACCCAATGATTAGGAACCTAGTCTATGGGGGTTATTTGCTGCATATTAAGGTGATAACATCCCCGTTGAAGTCAGTTGTTATCACAATTTAGTTTCAAGATAAAGACTTTAGGGGAAATGGCTTGGAGAAGTTGTTTAAAATATTTCACCGAAAATCTAGGCATGCTAACAGATAATTGTCAATGCCGTTTCAAAAAATTTAAAATGGTGGCGTTGACAGATCAAATGTCAACACTCTATTTTACTTTGTTATTTCTTGTTTTAGTCATTAAATTTGCACGCGGTTTTCGAACAAATCAAGATGAATTTTTGAAAAATAAAAGAGGTTTTGGAGGTAACAAACCAGTTAACAAAAATTCCCTCAGTTTTATAGCAACTATCATGGTTTGAGATATTCAAATGTATCTTTGAGGCCTATTTTTTCTAGATTTTTCAAAATTTTGTTTCCTATAAAAATGGAAAGTCAACAGTGGAAGGCCACCTCATCAACTTTGACTTGGGGATCAAATATTACCTCCTTCTTGATTTATTTTTTATTTAGTCAGATATATAGATGTAGAGGTTTGAGATCCATTATTTTTGGATCTTGAACAGTTTGTAAGTAGTCTATAAAGACTATCATTTATGTAATGTACAAGGTCTAAATTTTGGAGAAGAGAGCTTTGTGTATTGTGTACTTTCCTCAAGAAATTGATGAAAGGTCTTTGAAATTGAGGCATTAAGATATTTTCCAAAGATTCATGTGTCCATTATTGCAATATGTTTTCTAGTTTGTTGTACTTCTTTCAATCTGTCATTGATGTGCTTTCTTATTTTGCATTGAAATGGAATGTCATTGATGTGGAATTCATGGTACATTCTCTATATATGTGATATTTTGATGCTCATGTATTCATTCTGATAAGTTAATGCATAATTCATCTTTAATATGCTATGTTTGAGACTTTGAATGATTCTTTTAAATCTTTCATGCCTGCGAATTGTAAGAAGACCAATAGTTGACTACCTTGCCTTTCAGATTTGTTACCTCTGAATTATTTTGAATATCCAAGTTTGACCACATTATGCCTCTATTTCCCAATGGTTTCTTCCCATACTCCAACCAAGTTAGGAAACTTCCACATTAATCTGGGCACATAGCATATCATAGACCTTCTACCATTGTGACCTAGGGTATTTGAGTTTGAAGAGAGGTCCCTCTCAAGGTTGAAGGGTCAACTTTCAACCTCAAAGTGGTTTGAGGTTACCTCAGTGATTTCCCTCCACAGGAGGGATTATTTCTGAGTGATAATAGTAACAATAGAATTTTTATCTTGCAAATTTGCAAAAATTTTATCAAGAAAAAATAATCATAAAAATACTTTTATTAATATTTAATTAAATCTAGATTTTAAGTCTTTTTAAAATTCCATTACATATAATCCACGGGCTTAATTGTAATTTGGTCATTAAAAAAATCATGTACTCGAAAAACCATAACTATAAATTAAAGTAACAATAGTATAGACAATATCTACAAGGTATATAATAGATGAGGATAGGGTGCTCTATAAAGGAAATCCGTTGGTGAAAAGGTCATTGGTTCAAAACTCTTGTGGGAAAAAAACTAGTCATGCTAAGGGTTTGGTGTGGCCCAACTTAGTTGTGATTCTCTAGGTGATTTTAACGACTTAGATGGCCTTGGATTGCACTTAATCCAAGCCACAAGTTAAGCTGCCAATAATTCTCAAAACTAATATTACTTAAAAAACAAATAATATAAATAATATTTATTTTTAACTAACTAGATAAACAAATCTATCCACACACACTTACACTTTTAATTTATAAATATGGTACTCATTATTTTTAAACGCATATATTAATAATCAAACATAAATACTATAAAAGTTATTGTTCATAGGATATTGAGGAGTAGGTCATGTTCAAAAACTAATCATTTGGACAATGAGCTTTTGAATAGAGCTCCCCATTTTTATAAATATAATTTTTCATTTTCATAAATTATATGTTATGTTTTTAAACTTTAGTTTGAATTATAATTATTTTTGGTTGAATTTAATATTTTAAAAATTAATTTTCATGATATTGATTATCTTGTCACTCTTAGGATTATTGTGGAGGAATGTCATTGATGAGTGTTTTTATTGATGTTTAAATATTGTAAGTAATATATTGTCCTTATTGTCAACCATGTAGGTAAACTTATGAGGGGCTCAGTACAATATACATAGAAGACATGAATTTTTGCTTATTAAATGATCTATTCTAAGTGCATGGGATTGGTTGTTTCATTCAAATGGTCCTACTTTTTAACCTCAGACTTAGTGGCTCTTCGGTTACCCAACAATCTCTAAAGGGTAAGCTCAAAATAGTTTCAAAGTTACAAGAGTATTATAAATAAATTAGTTACCAATTTTGTAACAGTTGGTATTTTATAATTCCTCTAAAATGAAACTACCATCGGTCCTTTTAATTAAACCAAATATTTTTAAACTAATATATAAACCAAATTTCATATAAAGAAAGAAAATAAAGACATGTTCAAAAGTTATGCAACTATTCATATACATAAACCGAGAAGCACAAAATCACAGAAAATGGATAACAACGTTATTGATTCCTGTATAAGCTTATTGAAATTATCACATATAATTAGAAAAATTGTGTGAATACAACCAACCAATTAAACGAATACTACAAGCCAACTCAACAAATTAAACTAATCAAATAACTAAATAAAATAAACATACAGGATATGACACTTGATTGAGCCTTAAGCATGCCCAACTCAACAATCAATGTCTTGGATCTTAACTATTCAGTGCAATAGAACCAAAATGAAATTACCAGAGCACAACATAAATATGAAATTAGAGTTGCGCCAATCAAAATAATTGTAACAACAATTGTTCTTGTGATCCCAATGCTCTTCTACATATATAGAGTTCTTAAGAAACTAAAATAAACACACCAGATATTCAGTCTTATCTTGGCTAATTGCCTAACGACAAATTGAGTAAATAGTTACAGTCAAACTGAGTTCTTGAACATGATTCAATGGATTCAAACTAATTATATTCTTGAGAGACCCAACCATGGTTGGTTCAACGAGTCTTTGGATTCTAAATATAATAGACTACTCACTACAACCTATGATTGACCGATAAGGATTTTCTCTATCATAGCAAGATTCACTTCCTTAGTTATAACAACCTGAGATCAGTGTTAATTGTCGAGATCCAAAAATACTTCAAACAACGCCAAGTAACTACTTCTATGAAATTCGTTCAAGAAAAATTCATGAGAGGTGGTATCAATGTCATTAGTTTGAAATCATCGTAGACCATCCAATAATATATTCTTTGAACTCTAACTTCCTTTGTACCCTGCACTCTTCATTGAAATTGTCTTCTCACCTTGTTGGAACTTGAATTTTCTAACAAGTATGCTCAATCGACAACTAATCCATAGCGGAGATATATGGTCTTTATAAAAAAATATGTGCAAATAAAACCTTATCAGCGTGCCAACAAATAAAAAAATGCAGTGTTTTATCAATAGGCTTCAATCTCTCGACATTCTTCAAATGCAATATAGATTCATCGAAATCACAATCCATAAGAATATTTGAATGACACCCCGTCGATACAACTGAGACATGCAAAACTATATCTAATCCTGTAGTCAAAACACTTTGATTCAAAGTTAGTTCCTGATCAAATCCTTTAGTTATTTATTCATAAATATAAATGACAAGGTTCGAAAATAAATGCATATATGCCTATAGTGGAATAAGCATGACAAGTTAGGAGTAAGGAATGATAGGGTTTTCAAGCTAAAAATGGATATTTTAATGGAAAAATTGTTGTCACAGGAGGGACTCATCATCTCCCCATAGCCTATAGAATTGAGTCAAACACCATAAGTGAGGGAAATGGAATTGGAGTCCCACCCAATAAGATCCATGTTTCAATATTGAATATGTGTAGAAAGGGGCATGATTTAGTGCTAGACAAAAGAAGGGATAACCCATAGGTTTTTTCTCATGAAGGAATGTAGTTAACCCTTATATATGTCTTGAGCCACATTGAGGGCTTCCACAGATTATGATCAGGCCATTTCATGGTATTCTGTAATGGCATATCACTGATTATTTTTTATGGTGGTTGATTCTCTTGCATATTCCCTTAGTCTTATGAAAGCATTAGCTACTAATCTTGGCAAGGGGTGCTCTATTCTTACTATCAGATCAGCCTCTTTTTGTTTTATCCCATAAAATTTGGAAACTCTTTTACACTTGATAAGATTAGCTATGCAAGAAATAAAAGCACAAAGTTAAATGCCTCCTATAAAGGGGTTGGGGTTCCATCTAGTATTGTGTGTCATATGAAGTTAAACAAATAGAGCTCACATAACAAGTTCAGACTTGAAGCATTTGAATGCAGGTAGACTTCCTAAAAGGTTTCAGGTTGAGTAATTTTCTAAGATCAATTTCTTATTTTTTTAAGTAATTCCTAGTAACTAGGGCTACAAAATCTAAAGGGTTTGGGGTCAACATCCTAATCTTTCTTTTGTTGGTGCTTCTCTACCTAATCACTGCTTGCTCCAACCTTGAAGACCATCAACACCCCTTCTGTAACATTTTCCTCTACGACATTTTCTTCTAGGATGTTATCTTCTACTTTGTTCTCTTCCATGGTGTCGACACTATTTTCTAGGGTATTGTCTTCCGCCATATTCTCCTCTTGGGTAGCAACATTTTATTCAAAAATATTACATTCCATAGGAATTTCTCTCGAAATATCTTCCTCAAGATCTACTACTTCGATATTTTCACAAGACTTTTTATCTTTTGTTGTGGCTTGGGCTCTCATAGATGCTAGGGTTTCATGGTCTGAGTTAAATATTTCAGACCCCGAGACCTGTTCTTTATTTCTTTGTGAAAGTTGAGTTGAATATTTTCGTTTAATAGTTAAAGGAGTTTCATCTTTGGAAGGTTATTTCTTAATAGAAACCCTAGCTCGAGATTTACTCTTAAACCCTTGGAGGAAAACTTCCCATGAGATATTCATCCTATGAATTTTTTCCATTATGAGCATCTTAATCAACCCGAGGTGGTGCAAGTGACATTTGTAGAATTTCCCATTCTAGATCAACAGATTATGCAATATACTAAAGCAAAATACAAGATCTACTTCTACAACAAACTTGCAGAAGCTTAATCGATTATGAACAAGATCAAATAGAACACATATAACTGAGAATGAGAAAGCAATCACACATGAACACAGAAGAATACTCTGGGGAAATCCTCAGCTAAAAATCCCGATCTCTGTAATATCATACAAGTGGAAATATGAACGGATTACACAAAGCTTTAATTCACAGGCTATCCAGCTCTCAGTACAATCCCTCAATACAACTCACACAATGAATAGACACAACTTATGCCTTCCCTCAACCCTCCAAGCCTCCTATTTCCTTGCGCAGTTTCTCCCGAGGTCCAATGTTGCCACCTGTGTGAATTCACCTCTCACACAACTCACCAAACTCAGAAGTAAACGTGTTGTCCTGAAGGAGATAATTCCTTCTGCATGTATGAGTTTCCTATATAGGAAAAATCCTCCAACTGATAGTACACTGTCCCTTCCTCTGATCTCAACTAGGTCTCTGACTGAATTGACATGCATGAGTTATTTATGAGAGAATATTCAGTTATCTGAAGTACACTAGTTACACGCATGCATGCATTAACTAATTGAACTCACAATCAATTCCACAAACTGTTGGAACTAATATAATTGGACTTAACTCAGTTAACTGAGCTAACTAATTACAACTCAAAGTACAACTCATCCTGATCTCGTTAATTAAGGGATAAATTCCTCAATCAAAGGGATAACTGTTGCATGTCTTCACATAGACTTCATGTTTGATTTTCTCCAACTAATTAACTCAAGACGAATTAATTAATTATTTTTCAAACAGCTGCTAAGATCAAATTCGAATTTTAATACTCAATTTTAATTTAGGGACTAATTAAAATTGGAATCTATCTCAAAATGCTATTTATAGAAATGTTATTTATAGCAATGCTATTTTTAGCATTTCTATTTTATCATTCCTTGTTGCCATTTCCAACATTGGTACCTGAGATGCTATTTATAGCAATGTTATTTATAGAATTTCTTGTTGCTATTTTAAACATTCCCTCTCAACAAGAAAGGCATTCAACTCGAACCTGATCTTGAACCTTTGGAATGTTCTGCATGCAACACATCTCCCTAGTGTTGTTTCTCCAGCAACTCTAGAAACAAAAAAATATCCAACCTGAATCAGAATGATGCCTCTTTCATCAAAGTATCTGACTGTTATTGCCTTTGTTGACTGAAAACTCTACACCTCTATGCTCTTCAGTATTTGACTGCTCTAGCCTCTGTCACTTTGATCTCTAACTACATCAATCACACTGATTTCTACTGCTGCATCCATGCTGCTGCTGGTGTTATACCCCAGCACTGCATCTACATTGCACCTCCTCTCATCATGTTGCATCATGCTGCCCAGTGCTGCACTACAACTCAGTTACTGAGAAGTAAGTAAATGATCTCCTAACTAACCTCCCTGTTGGGCTAGAAACATCCTCTACAGCTGAAGCTTCCTCTGCTGCTCCATCCGCATCTGTCTCTACCCACTCAGCTAGTCCCACTACTCCTCATTAGGGCACCTGTAGCAAGGTCTAGTCAAAGAGTTTGGGTACCTCAATGATCATGCCCCTATTTCAGCCTTCTTCGGACTATCACTCCACATCGCCCCACCTTCCACCTGGAGGTATGGATGCATGTGATCCCTCTGCCCACTGGAGGTCTCTGCATGAGTGGATGCCTCCACTCGGTCTCCTCTCAGCTTTGCCAGTTGTGGCTGCTCCACAACCTCCTGAAGCTGCTTCACCAATTGTGGATCCTCCACAATTGTCTGAGACTTCTTCTGGCGTTGCATGTTGAGAGGTAATGTACTCTCCCTCTCAACCACCAAGTCTCCATCAGTTGCCTTGCTCCTCAAGGATTTTCATGCATCTTGAACCTCAAGAGCATACAGGTTCTTGACTCATGAACAGATGTGCTTCACCTGTCTCGTGGTGATGTGTCTAAGGAAAACCTTTCCCTTACTAAAGACTACATCATAGCCTTTGTCTTCCAGCATCACCATCGATACCAATTTTTTCTTCATTCCTGGGACATACTTCAGATATTTCAAGGTAATGCAAGCTCCATGCTCCCTCTGAAAGGCAACCGTGCCTACACCTGAGACACTATACTTTTCCTCATTACCCATCTCTATGAGTATCTGGAGGTATTTCTCCTCCAAGGTATTGAAAAAATTCTTATCGTCGGTCATGTGGAATGAAGCTCCACTGTCAAGAATCCAACCGCAAACCATCATCAATGAAACCATGCATGTGATGAGGGTGAAATCCAATTCGAAATGTGAGGCCAATGCCTCACCTTATGATCCTTCCAAGGATCCCTTCTTGGATTTCTTCCATGGAAAATTTGTTGCATAATGGCCCACCTCATGACAATGAAAGCATCGCACTTTTGATTTGTCAAACTTCTTCCCACCATGGGAAGAACTCGATTTGGGATGAGAATCCTTTTCCTTCCCTTTCTTTGCCTTACTCGCTAAGGCACAATTTTCTTCATCCTCCTTGGATGAAGAACCATCTCTGGTGCTTCTTCTTATCTCCTCTTGCATCAGATCCGACCAAAGTCGTTCCCAATCTGGCAGTTTCTCTCTTCCATTAACCGAGTCTTGGTAGCTATGCCAGCTCTTAGGAAGACCGAGGAGATCAAGGCTCACCATGTCATCATTGGCTGTCATGATCCCTACACTTCCAAGCTCATCCCTGCAAGTGGTGAGCTTGTTTAGATATGTAGAGATCGTGTCGCCCTTTTCACATTTGATTTTCCAAATCTTGTCTTTCAGCGACAGCTTCTTCTGATCGTTGCTATTCTGATATAGATCTTTCAATGTTTTCCACATTGAAAATAGTGTCTCCTTCCCATCGAGACTCAAGACTGTGTGGTCTCGAATTCCCTTTAGAAGGATTATCCTTGCTCTAGCCACACATTTCTTCCATTCCACCAATTCTGTAGCATTAGCTGCTACTGGCTTAGGGACTTCTTGATCAATGAAGTATTTCAGACCGTTGTCCTCTAATACTACTTCCATGCGATCCTTCCAAGCTATATAATTCGAGCTGCCATCAAGGGCATACTTGAGTCTTAAAACGTTGAACTCCATGGGGAAATTTGAGATGTGATAAGAATTCAAATTCTATAATCAGGAACTTCAAACTTTGAACTTCTCCCTTATTTGTATATTGTTCTCTCCTTTGGTCACCTTTGCTCTGATACCATGTATAATTTCCCACTGTAGATCAACAGATTATGCAATATAATAAAGAAAAATACAAGATATACTTCTACAAAAAACTTGCGGAAGCTTAATCGATTATGAGCAAGATCAAATAGAACACATATAACTGAGAATGAGAAAGAAATCACACATGAACATAGAAAAATACTCTGGGGAAAGGCTCAACTAAAAACCCCGATCTTTGTAATATCATACAAGTGGAAATATGAATGGATTACAAAAAGCTTTAGCTTACAGGCTATCCAGCTCTTAATACAATCCCTCAATATAGCTCACACACTAAATAGACACAACATATGCCTTCCCTCAGCCCTCCAAGCCTCCTATTTCCTTGTGTAGTTTCTCTTGGGGTCCAATGCTGTCACCTGTGTGAATTCACCTATCACATAACGCACCAAACTCAGAAGTAACTACGCAGTCCTGAAGGAGATAATTCCTTCTTCATGGATGAGTTTCCTATATAGGAAAAATCCTCCAACTAATAGTACACTGTCCCTTCCTTTGATCTCAAATGGGTCTCTAACTGAACTGACATGCATGAGTTATTTATGAGAGAATATTCAGTTATCTGAAGTACACTAGTTACATGCATGCATGCATTAACTAACAGATCTCACAATCAGTTCCACAAACTGTTGGAACTAATCTAACTAGACTTAACTCAGTTAACTGGGCTAACTAATTACAAATCAAAGTACAACTCATCCTGATCTCCTTAATTAAGGGATAACTTCCTCAATCAAAGGGATAATTGTTGCATGTCTTCACATAGACTTCATGTTTGCTTTTCTCCAACTAATTAACTCAAGATGAATTAATTAATTATTTTTCAAACAACTACTAAGATCAAATTCGAATTTTAATTCTCAATTTTAATTCAGGGACTAATTAAAATTGGAATCTATCCCGAAATACTATTTATAGCAATTCTATTTTAGCATTCCTTGTTGCCATTTCCAACACTAGTACCTGAGATGATATTTATAGAATTTCTATTTTTAGCATTTCTTATTGCTATTTTCAACAACGTTCAGGGTCCTTCTTCCTTTGCACCAAGGCGACCATCTTCATCAAATCATTTAACAAGAAATGAGGCATGTTGAGAGATTTGTGCCCAGCTAAATGCATTAAAATTGGGAAATGGTAATGGTACACCATTTTAAACTACCCTTCACAAGTGACGTATTTCATAACAATGAAGACTATATTCTACCAGAGATGAAATAGGGTCTCTCGATTTATCCCCTTTCTCAAATTTGGGAGTGGGGATGGTTCGTGGAAGATCGAGACCCAAGAGAAACTATCAATTTTGAAAATTTTGGACCAAGTATCTCCCTCCTAAGAGATATGAGTAACCTCTATGATCGTTTGTTCAATTGAATTTAGTGGTAAGTTGCTTCAATATGGCCTTGGTCCCATCAAAAGTGTTTGTAAAATAGAGTGAATTTGCCTGGTCATGGCCCTGGAGTTTCCCCCAAAATTTAGTACAACCTGTATATTCAAAAATATTCTAGACTTCAAGCTTAACCCCAATACTATGGATATTATCAAGCTCTGCCCTATTGAGCAAACCACCCATAATGTTTCCTATTCAAACCCTTTTACGGTTGTCACTGTCTAAATATTTTATGATTGTCACTTTTCAAACCCTTTATAGCCATCCTTGTTCAAACTCTCACTGCTATCCCTATTTGGACCCTTACAGTTGTCTCTATTCAAAGGAATGTTTCAATTAAGTTTTCACTAAGCCAAATCCTTTTGGATTTCTTAAGATACAGAATTGTGATTCTACATTGGCTAGCAAATATCGTAAGTTAATGAGTCATGATATTAGCCATCCATTCAACCAGTCAACAATGACATAGGCTAAGTGGGGTAATAATGTGCCACTCTTGACAACTACTTTAACCCAATATTTGTTGAGAAATATAGGGCATCAAGTACTAAGTGATTTCTCTTCAATTAGCAACTGCTTGTGAGTTCTTTTTTTACTTCTTTAGATTATGATCTTATTTTACTTAGGTTATTAGTGTTCTTCTTCATTAAACAAATACTAATGCATGAACATGAATAAACAAGAGAAACATAATGTAGGCTATCAGGCAAGGCCAAAAATTCTCACTCTTTGAAGGGAAAACCCGCACAAATTCTTCTTGTAGAGATTCCAATTAACGAATACCAAGACCAAGACCCTTGACCTATTTTCCACTTGAAGACCAAGACATTAGGTCTCTTGATAGTCAACCTTATGCTCTTTTCCTCTTCTTAACTTCTCTTCCACTTCGACCTTCTTAGCACTGAGACATAATTACAGTGGTATCATCAAAACGAACTATGGTTACACTAAGACCATCTCCTATCCAAGCACACTGAGATGGTCACCAAAACTGTGATAGCAACGAACTATGGTCACACTGAGATGGCGCTGAGATTGTAGTTACTATAGTCACTATAACAACATCTGAATTATTCACTATAATAGCATATCACTACATTCTGAATTATTTACTGTTATATATCTTGTTATCTCTCTCTCTCTCTCTCTCTCTCTCTCTCTCTCTCTATTTATCTATCTATCTATATCTATCTATCTATCTATTCTATCTATCTATATATATTATATATAATATATTAATATATATATATATATATATATATATATTATATATATATATATATATTATATATATATATGAACAGTTTACTATTATATATCTAAACTGTTCACTATTATATATCCGAACTATTCATTGCAATTAGCCAGAGTTCATGTACCCTTATATAAGCTCCTTCACCGAATCTTGTCTCTGCAATTAGCCACCGAAATTTCAGAGATGATCCGAACTTGTTTACTATGGAATAAGCTGAACTGCCTATTTATAGTATTTTGTCCATGTAAATTAGCCAACATGACCATGTGAAGAGTTTTGTCTCCAATTTAGGTGAGTCGACATGAGTTTTATATTTCATCTTGAAGCCGAATTGAAGAAGGATAACTTGTGCTTGTATTGGAGGGCTACTTGACAATCCCATTGACTTATATACATTTGTAACATTCCCAAGAAGGGTTCTTCATACATGACATTGAATCTCTTTGATGTTTATGATTAGATGACAAATCCTAAAGGATCACAATGGGAGCCATCTAAAAATAAAAATAAAAATCGCTGCTCATGAAACCCATGAGGCAAGCATTACAATAATAATTTTATTTTTCTTCTTTACATAATTTACATAAAATCACAATTACAGATGGCATTATGAAGACCAAACCTAGTTAATTTAGTTACTTTCCAACAATTTTCACATAATACGTTGGGTCACATGTCTAGGGATAACATATATATATATATATCTTACTATATATATATATATATATATGACTATTATATATATATATATATTAGGCAAGTCATGGATTAGTATATGGGTTGGTCGAAAGGGTTTATAGGTGTTTAATTAGGTTTTTTCATGAAAGATATAATATATGGGTTAAAGAAAGGGGTTGACGAAGGGGGAGATTTTAATTTTAGATTTTCTTTTAAAACACAAGGGGTGATTAGAAACAATAAAAGGGCTAGCCTTGAGAATTTTACATAAATATGTAAGGCTTTAAGTTTCAAGTGAGTATGATAAGAAATCAAATATTCCAGGTATACATGCTATCTTTACGAAAACTTATACTTTTTGCTTAAAAATAAAAACCAAGACATTGAAAAGAAGAGACCTGATGGTTGGAGGAACTACAATAAGATTGTGGTTGCATCAATTCCTATGCTCATGTTGCTGAAAGAAATACCACCATCTCTCCTGAAAATAAAGATAACCTTTATATCATCAGGTGTCATCTCAAAACTAGGTATGCATATTCACAAAAGATCTTTATTTATTTACATATGTATTTTTTTTTCTTTTTCTTTTTCCAGACTCTACCATCATGTTTCCCTTGTTTTCTAGCAAGATCCTATCCCATGATTCCTCCAAGAAGGTTTTCACGATAGGAAGGTTCTTTTTTTCTTAGTAACATGGCCAAAACTTGGTTTTCCAATGCGTCTAGGCGTTGAAGGTTCCCGAGATCAGGTTTTTGAGTACTAGATCTTTTTCTTTCTCTCTCTCTCTCTCTCTATAGAAATAAAAACTATGGATCTATAGACAAGGGTGGACTAGTCAACCTTTCTACAATTTCAAGATCATTTTTCCTCTTCAATTCTTCTACAAATTCCTCTTTAGATTTATGTTTCCAGTAAAATATTAGTTGATGTCCATTGGCCATCAATGGAATTCATGCACCATCAATTGTACGTAATCTCCATTATCCATTCTTGAATACAACATCAATCTCATAAGGCCCTAACCATCGTGTGTGAAATTTCCTTTGGAATATTTATGCCTTGAGTTGAATAAAAGGGTCCAGTCACCTTCTTTTAATTGTTTCTTTTTGATGAACTTGTTGTGCCATTTCACCTGGTATTGTTGAAGAATAGTCATTTGCTAAAAAAGGTTTAGCACCTTTCATCAAGTTCATTCAACTGGTCGAACAAATCATTTTAGGCCTCTGAGAGGTCCTTTCTAGCTTGCAAGACAATCCTTAATGTTTTTAATTCAATTTCAGTAGGAAGGACAACTTTCTTTCTATACACTAACTCATAAAGTGTAAATTTAGTGGCATTTTTACAAGTAACCCTATAGGAACATAATGCCTCTAGAAGATTTTGAGCCCAATCTTTGTGATGATGTTGAATTGTCTTGGTTAGAATAGCTTCCAAAACCTTGTTAGTAATTTCCACCTGCCCATTTGCTTGAGGATTGTATGGAGTGGACACTGGTGCTTTATCTTGAATTTCTCGATAATGGACTGAACTACTTTGGAGGTGAATTGAGTACCTTGATCAGTAACAATTTTGTGAGGTACCCTGAACCGAACAAAAATGTCTTCATACAAAATTTCAACCACTACTTGTTTTTTTGCTTTTGGTAGGGCCTTTGCTTCAACCTACTTAGTTATGTAATCAGTACATACTAGAATTTATGTCTTCTGTCTTGGTGGTGTGTTGATAGGCCCCACAAAGTCAAGAACCCATTTTTTGAAAGGCTTGATCAAGACTTGAGGTTGTAGTGGAATCTCATCTATTTTTTGTTGGTTTCCCATTCTCTGACATTTGTTACAACTTTGAACATAGTTTTTCACATCCCAGAAGATTGTGGGTCAATAATAACCTTGTCAAAAAACTTTATTTTCAATTCTTTTGTTTGCGAATTGACCCCCACAAGGTTCATCGTGGCATGCCCTTAAGATATCATAAATTTTAGCTTCCTGAACACACCATCAGATCATATGATCTAGTCCAATTCTACCTAAGTACCCTTGTATCCAAGAGTACATGGCATTATTTATGATGACCTTTTTTAATTCTCTAGGTGAAAAATGTTGTGTAAGTTTTCTTGCAGGAAAATAATTAGTGATATCTACAAACATGTAGGGTGCTTGTTATATTCTTTCCACAACTACCCCATGCATGGGGGGGTCACAGGGTGGGCGGAATCTCCCCCTGTACATTGTGTCGGGCGCAGCAGGGGGGTCATGGGGGGCTGGCTACCCCCCTTGTCGGGGGTATGTAGGGGAGCGGTAGCCCCCTTGCACGGGGTTTGGGGCAGTGCACCCAGAAAAATTTCTTGGACCCTATATTAGGTGGGCAGACCTACCTATGGTTTTATGCATGGATTTCGCACATGGTTTTGGGCATGATGGTTTTCTGTCCATGGTATTTTGTAGATTCGATCAACGGAACTACAATTATGTTCTAATCCAGGGTTAATGGATTGGGGTATATGGATGATTCGACATGTATATATATGTATTGTAACATTGAAAGGAATATAATGAAAAATTGATCTAGTAGTCCCGATTTTGGGATCCAAGATAAAGTCTCTGTGTATATCTGTTTTATGTTTTATGCTCTTGACATTACTTATTTTTTGTTTTTTAGAATTCGTATGCAGGTAATTTTTGTATGGGGTTAAAATCTACATTGGGTATTAGAGTTGTTTTGGCTTCAAGGGGACAACTTTGTTGTTGAGGGGTTTTGCTCGGGCCTATGGTAGACCCTGTTCAGTGGGAGATCTGCGGATCGATTCTTGTGGTGAAAGAAGATGGAAAGATGGAGGATCTGCTGGTGGATAAAGATCAGTGGATCACGGTAGATCCAGGTACTAAACCAACAACAATGTTAGTTGAAGATTGGGCGAAGTTGGATCAGAAGGAAAAGAGCACAATATGATTGTGTGCCTTAGATTCAGTATTGTTAAATGTATCAGAGGAAGCTTCGACGAAGGCTTTGTGGGACAAATTAGTGACTTTGTACCAATCTAAGTCTTTGGTGAATAAATTGTCCCTACAGAAAAAGTTGTATAATTTGAGGATGAAATATGGAGACTCAGTGAGAGAGCATATGAACACCTTTAGTACTGTGGTAAGCCAGTTATTATCTATTAATATTAAAATTTTATATGAAGATAAGTGCATCAGTTTTTTGTGTTCTCTATCAGATTCATAGGATAGTCTGGTTGTTGCAATAGGTAGCAATGCAACCGTCTTACAGTTTGATGAAATAGTATCATCCTTACTGTTGGAGGAGATGAGACAAGAAAATGGAGGGCCATAATGGTGATGCCTTGTCTGTACGAGGATGGTCCCATAACAGAAATAAAAATAATTCCTTGAGTGGGAGATCTAAATCTAGAGGGATATCTAAAACTCTAAGAAAACCTGTAAAGTTATGCTGGAAATGCGGAAAGGAAGGGCACTTCAAAAGGGACTGTAAATATAAAGATCCTGAGAAAGGAAAGGGATCTGATGATGCTCTTTATACAGAGGTGAAAACCACGTTAGATGAAGGTGGGGATGTGTACTTGGCTTCAGCTTCAAGTACACATGTATATCATGAGGCATGGTTGATTGAATCAATTGCATGCTTTCACTTCACTCCCCATAGAGAGTGGTTCTATGAGTATGCGAAATATGATGATGGTGATGTCTTCTTCGGGGATGGCAGAAAGGCTAGAATCGTTGGTCATGGAAAAGTCAAGTTAAACTTGCAAGGCGAAAGGATTAGAACACTTACAGGTGTTCTACATATTCTTACATTGGCTAGAAATCTAATTTCTATAAGCAAGCTAGATGATGTAGGTGTAAAAACAGTGTTCGAGAAAGATACCTACAAGCTGGTTCAAGGAGCACTGGTATTGACGCGGGGAGTCCGGATTGGAACTTTGTACAAGCTTTAGGGTAGCACTGGTATTGATGCAGGGAGTTCGGATTGGAACTTTGTACAAGCTTGAGGGTAGCACTGTTATTGATGAGTGCAACAATCCTGTGGTTCCTGAAAGTGGAGTAGAAAATCTAGTGGTCTCGAGAGAAAATACCATGCTATGGCATCAAAGGCTTGGACATATTGAAGAGAAGGGCCTTCGAATACTTCATGGTAATGGTATGGTAGAAGGTATGCCTAACTTTTCTCTGGATTTTTATTTTTGTGAAAATTGTGTATATCAAAAGCATAATCGGGTGAGTTTCCCCTCTAGTTCTAAGAGGGCGAAACAAATATTAGATCTTGTGCACAATGATGTGTTTGGACCTGTGTTGGTTCCATCAATGGGTAAGTTTGCATACTATGTATCATTTATAGATTAATTCTAAAGGAATACATGGATATATTTCCTCGGGAAGAAATCTAAAGTCTTTGATAGGTTTAAAGAATTTAATTCTCTGGGGGAAAACTAGATAGGGAAGAAGATAAAGGTGTTGAGGACGAATAACGATGGAGAACTTTTCAAGAAGGAATTTTAAGAGTTTTGTAAGAACTGTGGTATAGCATGGTAGAAGAATACTCCATACACACCTCAGAAAAATGGAGTTGCAGAAAGAATGAACAGGACGTTGATGGAAAATGAAAGAAGCATGCTTAGTGGTGTCGGGTTAGGACATGAATTATGGGCAGAGGTGGTGGAGATTGCATGTTACTTAGTCAATAGATCACCTTCATCAACATTGGAAGATAAGACTGCACAAGAGGTATGGACTGGTAAGAAAAATTCTCTTTCACGTCTGAGGGTATTTGGATGTGATGCATATGTACATGTTCCAAATGAGAAAATAACAAATTTTGATAGTAAATCTAATAGGTGCATATTTATTGGGCATAAGGATGTTTTAAAAAGTTATAAGCTTTGGAACTAAGAAACAAGGAAGGTTGTGTACAGCCGATATGTGGTGTTTAGAGAGGTGCAAGATGTTATTAAACATGAATTCCTACCAAAGGAACCTGAGAAGATAGAGTTTGAGGTAAAGGAGGAAGACTCAGACTCTACAACATAACAGGAATCAGAAGATGAAGAGCCACAAACTCCAGCTGTGAGAAGATTAGTTCGAGAAAGAAGGCAACCAGAAAAGTATAGTCCATTTGCTTTCTGTTCAAATTTTTCTTTATCTATTACTAATGATGATCCCATAACTATGAGGGAAGCAGTAGATTTAGAGGATGGAAAACTCTAAAAAGAAGCCATGGTTAATGAAATGGAATCTTTGCAAAAAAATGAGGCTTGGGATTTGGTGGAGTTGTCGGATGGAAGGAAACCCATTGGAAGAAAATGGGTGTTTAAGAAGAAGATGAATGCAAAAGGCAAGGTGGAGAAATACAAATCTTTATTGTTAGCAAAAGGATATTCCCAGGTGTTGGGAATTGATTTTGGTGATTTTTTTTCTCTTGTTGCCAAGGTAGCTTCTATTAGATTACTTTTATCTGTTTCTCCTACTTTTGATTTTGAGGTAGAATAGATGGATGTGGAAAAAACATTTCTTCATGGGGATCTAGAAGAAGAGTTCTACATGAAGCAACCTGAAGGCTTTGTAGTGAAGGGTAAGAGAGAACCAGTATACAAGTTAAAAAAGTCTTTGTATGGGTTAAAACAATCACCAAGGATGTGGTATAAAAAATTCGATACATTTATATGGGGACTTGGCTTCACCAGAAGAAAAGAAGATCACTGTGTGTATTTTAAATTAATTGGTGACCGTGTTATTTATCTATTCTTGTATGTGGATGATATGTTGCTGGTTGGAAATGGCAAAGAAATTATCTAGGATTTGAAGACCCAATTGTTCTCCAAATTTGACATGAAATATCTTGGCGCAACAAATTATATTTTGGGCATGGAATTTAAATGAGATCGGGCAAAGAGGAAGCTCTGGTTAAACCAAAGGAAGTATGTCAAAACAATACTACAGAGGTTTAATATGCAAGATACTAAACCAGCGAAGGTTCCTATTCCTATAGATGTAAAGTTATCTGATAAACAATGTTTGAATACACAAGAAGAGGAAGAGGACATGTCTTGTGTTCCATATGAAAGTGCATTCATTAGCCTAATGTATGCAATGGTCTTTTCAAGACCAAACATTGCACATGTAGTGGGAGTATTGAGCAAGTTTAGGTCAAAACCAGAGAAAGGGAATTGGACAATAGTGAAGCGAGTTTTCAGGTATTTGCGTGGCATTAGTGATTATGGGTTGTGTTACCAAGGAATACTAGGATTGGACATAGTTTTGGACATCCGTGGCTTTGTTGATGTAGACTGGGTTGGAGATTTGAATCAAAGAAGATCTACAAGTGGGTATCTGTTTCAGCTATTTGGAGGTGCAGTCAATTGGATGAGTAAGAGACAATCTATAGTGGAACTTTCAACTACAAAGGCAGAATACATGGAAGCCACTCATGCAAGAAAATAAGTAGTTTGGTTGCGGAGATTATGCTCAAGTATAGGGTTAGTACAATGAGATATAAGGATAGACTGTGACAACCAAAGAGAAATTTTCTTGGCAAAGAACCCTTCTTATCATTCAAAGACAAAGCACATTGATGTTCGGTATCACTTTGTGAGGGATATGGTTGAGGATAAAAAGGTGTTGCTAGTAAAGGTGGACACTTTGATGAATACTGCGGATGCATTGACAAAGTTTGTGAGCCTTTATAAGTTCTCTTGGCATAGAGAAACAATGGGCATTGCAGGGCTAGATTGATGACTAAGATCTCTTGTGCCCCCCTATGGAAAGAAAAAAACAAGTGGGAGAATGTTGGGTGTGTGTTATATTATTTCCACGACTACTCCACATGTGGGGGGGCAGAAGCCCCCCCTGTATGTTGCATGGGGTGGCTTTCCCCCCTCTCGAGGGATAAGTAGGGGGGGCGGTAGCCCCCTACATGGGGTTTGGGACAGTGCCCGGAGAAAAATTTCTTGGACCCTATAGTAGGTGGGTAGACCTACCTATGGTTTTGTGCATGGATTTCACACATGGTTTTGGGCATGATAGTTTTCTGTCCATGGTATTTTGTAGGTTTGGTGAAGGGAACTACAATTATGTTCTAATCCAAGGTTAATGGATTGGGGTTCATGGATGCTTCAACATGTATATATATGTGTTGTAACATTGAAAGGAATATAATGAAAAATCAATTTTGTAGTCCTAGTTTTGGGATCCAATGGAAAATCTCTTTGTATATATGTTTTATGTTTTATGCTCTCGCCATTGTTTATTTTATGTTTTTAGAATTCGTATGCAGGTAATTTCTGTATGGGGTTAAAACTTATAGAACTAAGATATATTAGTAGATAATGCGCATAGATGTTCATCCAGAAATTCATTTTCTACAAGAACATATTCATTAATATGGTGAAGTCGTGACAAGAAATCTCCAATAACATTCTCCTTTCCAGGTTTATCAATAATTGTAATATCAAATTCTTGGAGAAGTTAAAATCATATGGTAACTCTACCATGTCTAACTAGTTTATTCATAAGATAATGAATGGTAGAGTGATCAATATGTACAAAAACATGGTATCATGTAATATAATGTTGAAATTTATTTATGGCATAGACCAAAACAAAAAATTCTTTTTCCATTACTGTATAATTCAATCCAGTTGGAGTTAAGTTTCTACTAACATAATAAATGCCCGAAGGCTTTTGTTCTTCCTTTTGACCTAGTATAAACCTAATGGCTATATCTAGGGTATAACTATGTATGTGGAAAGGAAACTACCAATTAGGACCTCAAAGAATTGGAGCAGAAGATAACTTTTCCTTTAAAGTATCAAAGGCTAATTGACATCGATCATTCCACTATAATTCAACAATTTTTATCAAGAGGAAAAATAATGGGGAAGCCACCTTTATGACCCAAAGAAGCTATGGGCATACTTTTGGTTAGTTGGATTGGGTAGTTTAAGAATTACTTTGATCTTAATAGGATCTACTTGAATCCCCTTAGATGAAATAGGGTGTCCTAATACAATTCCCTCTGTAAAAAGAATTTTATATTTTTCATCACCAAGGGAAAGGATAGTATTTTTGCATTGAATTAGTACCTTCTCAAGGTTATTTAAGGCTTCATCAAAGGTTTTCCCATTCACTATAAAATCATCCATGTATTCTTCAACACAATCATTTGTTAAATCATAGAAGATTCCAAGAACAACTCATTGAAATGTCATTGGAGAATTACATAGACCAAAGCGGAGTGCTTTGTAGGAAACAATCTATTGATTTGTGTAGGTTGGGAGGTACTTTAAGTCCTAGGGTTCAAGGTTTGGAGAGAAAAGCACCATAAGGGCAGCTTGTCGGTTTGGGACCCAAGTATGGGGTTTTTCACCCATAGTGATCTGGGAAAAAACCATGATGGAGGCACGACATGTGATGGATGAGGATGATAGTGTTCAATGATACAATTCCAACTCATCAAGAATCATATGAATCCGAGTTGTCATTAGATAGAAATGAATTTTTGAAGTTCACAAGGTAATTATTAGTTACCAAGTCATGTAGGCTTGGTGAAAAAGCAGTTCAACAGACGAGTCTCCTCATCAATTTGTTGAGCCTTCATATGTGTATAAATATGAGGTGAAGGGATTTATTTTATAGCATCCAAGTTTGGGCAATACATGTCATAGAGAGCTATGATATTTGCGTGATACCTAGACGCACCAAGGTAGCCAAAAAAGACAACGTGGACGAGGCAAAGGACAACGTGGAGGGTTTCAATTTGCTGTAGGTGACATTGTGGAAGTATAGGTCTATTTGAGGGCTATATAAGGGTTTTTCTTGGGCACATATTGCAGGACAAAAGAGGAGCTAAGTGGTAGCAAAAGGGAGAAGTCTTAGTGTGGGAGAGTCTGTCCTAAACAACGTGGAGAGCAGCTGGAGGTACATCGTATGCTTGGGTTGTTTTTGGGCTAAATACAAATCCATGTAGGGCTAATATTGAGTGTGGATTGGTGTTGGAAGAGCAGGTAACTAGACTGAGGAGGATAGGAGTGTGTTGCTAATGTTTAAAGGGTGGATTGTGGCACTGTTTGAGGGGATTGAAGTTACAATCCACTGCTGGGCTAGGCCACAGGCCATAGCCAGTCGTTGGAGGCATTTAGGAGATACGTTCAGGGTGGATAACAACCTTATAAGGCAACGTATGCATGGAGGATATCTTTTAGGGTGAACCGTAGTGTTTGGAGGTTGTTTTGTTGAGTTACATGGAGGTTGAGGGCAACGTGGTGTGCCCTAACCAATGGTGCAGTATTACAACAATGCAACAAGGTGTGAAAAACAATATTGAGATGTGTTTTGGGTCTAGTTGATGAACAATTTTGGATCAGTTTGTGTGCATCATGTTGATGCCATATGACATTCCGAGGTGGTGAAGTGTCATAGTAGGAGAATATTCAATAGTGAGTGGATTGGGTGTCATAAAGTTGATTGGAGGGAAATGAGTTGGCTACCCAAAGTAGCCCTAGAGAAGCAAACAAGAATGACGTTTTTGGTGCGTGATTGGGTGAAGTATTACAGCCTTATGTGCAACACTTTGATGGATGAAAGTGACTACTAGATTGGCAGATTAGAGCTTGGGAATTAGGCCTACCCAGAGAGAAGTTGATGGGTCAGTGTTCATTGTAGTAGACATGACTTGCAACAGTGATAGGAGGCAACCCTCTTGGAGTCTCAATGTGTAGTGGCCTTGATGGACTAAGGTACTACTAGTGGGCAGTACGAAAGAGAAGGAATGATAGGACAAGATACAACATAGAAGTTGCAACGATGTTTTTCATTATATCTTGTATACCATAGACTATTGTATTATTTAGATTTGGTTTAATATAATGAAGATTGGTATTGTAAATATTGTACGATTTTGTCAAAAACCATGTATATTTGTGCATATGTGATTTACTGCTTTATATTTCCATTGTGCAAAGTAGTTTATGGTTAATAATCTTGGTTTGGTAGCGTCAGTGATTTTAAGACTCTAACCTAGACCCAAGGTCGTGGAATTTCAACATGGTATCAGACCGTGCCTGAGATTCTTTGGAAGTAAGTAAATCATAGTTATGCATAACGAAGTACAACGTGAGAGGGAGTTCGTCACATTGTGAGTGAAGGGTTCACGATAATGTCAAAGTTGTAGGAAGGTGTCTCATATGAGGACAGGTTGGAGGGGTTGTCCAATTATAATCCATGGAAGAAAAGGATCAAGTTGATCTGTAGGTCAACAGGATCTGGGATTTTACTGAGAAAGATATCAAGAAGCCAATCGACCCTAAGGAGTTGGAAATATGGGAAGATCTAGATGTGAGGGCAAGACTGATCATCCTAGATGGTGTGAGGGATACCATAATACCTTATTTTTCCTGGAAGAACACCACACATGAGATGTGGATGGCTCTTC
This sequence comes from Pinus taeda, assembly GCA_000404065.3. Taxonomy (NCBI): domain Eukaryota; kingdom Viridiplantae; phylum Streptophyta; class Pinopsida; order Pinales; family Pinaceae; genus Pinus; species Pinus taeda. The sequence continues at coordinate 22,377 of APFE030102168.1, read as the reverse complement.
AGAATTTGCTCCAGAATAAGAACAAGAATTGGGTACTGGTATTGGAGGAAAATTTGACATCCACCAAGATGTTAAAGGGTGAAAGCGTGGCCTCGTACCTGATGAGATTATCTTAGGTCAAAGATGAGCTTGCTTTCATCAGTGTGATTGTCGCAGATGGAGATATGGTAAGGATTTCCTTGAAAGGGTTCACTGAGGAATGGAAACCTTTCATCAAAGGGATCGTTGCCAGGGAGAAGATTCGAGATTGGGATATGCTACGGGATGACTTCATTTAGGAAGAATTGCGAGACAAGGATCTTTAGCCAAAGCAGAAGGCTTCAGAAGATGACATGGCACTTGCATCATAAATGAAGGGTACAAAAAATAAAGACTTGAGTAAAGTCAAATGTTTCAACTGTGATAATATGGGTCATTTTTCTTCGAGATGTCCGATAAAAAAGAAGGGAAATGATGAGAAGAAGAAAGGAAAGCAAGTTGCTAGTGTTTCTACTTTAAGAGAAATGGGGAATCTCTCCAAGAGATTGGAAGAGGAGGACTTTTCTAGGATTTCTCATTTCTCACAGAGTACTGTGACTAAGGATGGATGGTACGTGGATAGTGGTGTGACAAAGCATATGACAGGGTCACAAGAGGTTTTTGAGACTCTAGCTAGATGGGACTCAAAGTTTCACATGGTGTTGAGTGAAAAGAATCAATTAGAGATCTGAGGATCGGGTGTTGTGCCATTCAGGATGGATACAGGACGTATGATGTGGGTCCAGGATGTATTGTTTGTAACAGGACTCAGATACAGCGTGATATTTGTCTCGATGATTGAACGGAAAGGGTTTTAGGTCTTGCTCTAGGATGGGAAGGCAAGAATCAGGCTTGGAGGCTATAAGTCCGATGGGATTGTACTCAGAGTTAGAGAGCATGGTCTCTATAGGTTGATGACCAAGCTTTTGGATCATGAAAAGAAGCAGGTGGAGAAGGTAAAGGTCTAGAGAAGCCAGAGCAAGTGTAGCTGTAGGTGCAGGCTTTAGAGGATAAGGTACATGTTCTCGAGAATAAGGTACACTTTCCTGAGAAGGTCCAGGTTCTAGAGATTCAAAGGGAGTCTAGTTCGAGAGGGAGCTTATAGATTCAGAGGGAGACTTTGCAACCCAAGAAGAGTGTGTGGTAAGTGGTGAGAAAGGGTGATCCTACAACTGCTAAGAAGGAATCATGGAGAGAGTGGAGGATGTTATAGGATAAGAAGAAGTAGGTTTCTTCCAGCAGTAACAACGACACTTCCGAGAAGGGCATAGTTCACTATACATGGATTTTTGTGATTGTGAGTGCCAAGAGTTGGGAAAGTGTTGCAAGAAGTGATGATGATTACAAAATACTTCCTAGTCATGGAGGTACCTCCCTCAATAAGAAGGAGTGTTGATTTTTGTAGCTTGGGAGGTACTCCAAGCCCTATGGTTTAGGGTTTGGAGAGAAAAGCACCACAAGGGAAACTTGTGGACTTAGAACCCAAGTATGGGGTTTTTCACCCATCATGATTTGGGCCAAAACCGTGATGGAGGTATGACATGTGATGGATGAGGATGATAGTGCTTGGCGATATGATTCCAATGCATCAGGAATCATCTGAATCTGAGTTTCCTTAGAGAGAAATGAATTTTTGAAGTTAACAAGGTAACCATTAGTTACCAAGTCAAGTAGGCTTTGTGTAAAAGTAGTCCAATAGATGGGTCTCCTCATCAATTCGTTGATCCTTCATATGTGTATAATATGAGGTGAAGGGATGTGTTTTAGAGCATCCAAGTTTGAGAAATACATCTCATAGAGATCTATGATATTTTCGTGAGACCTAGACGCAACAAAGGAGCCAGAAAAGACATCGTGGAGGAGCCAAAGGACGGTGTGGAGGGTTTCAGTTTGTTGTAGGTGACTGTGTGGAAGTCTAGAGTTGTTTGAGGGTTATCTAAGGGATGTTCTTGGTATCATATTGCAGGACAAAAGAGGATCTAAGCCATAGCAAAAGAGAGAAATCTTAGTGTGGGAAAGTTTCCCTAAACAACGTGGAGAGTAGTTAGACGTACAACACATGCTTGGGTTTTTTTTGGGATAAAGACAGATCCATGTAGGGCTGATCTTGAGTGCAAATTGGTGCTGGAAGAGTAGGAAGCTAGGCTAAGGAGGATAGGAGTGTGTTGTTGTTGTTTAAAGGGCAGTTTGTGGCACAATTTGAGGGGATCGAAGTTACAATCCATTGTTGGTCTAGGTCGCAGGCCATAACGAGCAGTTGGAGGCCTTTAGGAGCTATGTTCAGGGTGGATAGAAGCCCTATAAGGTAGCTTATGAATGGAGGATCTCTTCTAGGGTGAACCATAGTTTTTGGAGGTTGTTTTGTTGAGTCGCATGGAGGTTGATGACAGTGTGGTGTGCCCTAACCAATGGTTCAATATTACAGCAGTGTAGCAAGGTGTGAACAACAATACTGAAGATGTGTTTTTGGTCGAGTTGATGATCCGTTTTTGATTAGTTTGTGTGCATCCTGTTGATGCCATGCATATGAAATTCTGAGGTAGTGAAGTGTCATACTAGGAGAAGATTCAACAATGAGTGGATTGGGAGTCATAGAGCTGATTGGAAGGAAACGAGTTGGCTACCTGTTGAAGCCCCGAAAATCGGGTTGACAACAAGGGGGATACCCACCCGGTCCGGACCTTGGTTGGCAGCTCCTTATCCGTTTGGTATAGCGGGTCCGATTGGGGATAATGGGACCACTTTCCCGATCTTGGGTATCCCCCTTGTTGTCGACCCGATTTTCGGGGCTTCAACATATTTGGCGCTAGAAGGAGGGCCTGAACATAGTGTCTGTTGGAATGATTTCCAAATTGTAAACATTTGAATCTGGATGGCTGCTCACAGACTTCCCATTTGGAGCTGCATCCATGTTCCTACCTCTTCCAACACTCCAGCTGAAGTGGTAAGACTCTTGTCTCAGGTAAAATTCAATGGTAAGAATAACTCTTATTCTTTTAATCATGCCCTTCAGTTTATTCAAAGAATTCCAAGTTATGATGTTCCAAGAATTGATGAAGGTGTTTTATGCTGGATTTTTACTCTTACACTCATGGCGGAAGCTAGAAAATGGTGCAGAAACCTCCCAGTTGCATCAATCCACAGCTGGGATCAATTCGCCAAGATTTTTATTCTTGAATTTGATTGTTATGACTATGACCAGGTATACGATGAAATTGATCATCTCAGAGAAAACGATGAATCTATTAGGGATTTTAATATGCGATTTCATTTCGATTGTCTAAAATACGATACAGAAAGCGAACTCATAGATGAAGAATCTTTAGATTATGCTGAACCTTCCCTGCCTCCTATATCTGATCAAGCAGAAATTAGTCCGAGTTTTGTCTCTTTTCTTTCTAATATGAACGAGAATTCCAATTTGAATATGCAAATCGCTCATAATGAAAAAAACCCTCAAAGCCTAGGAGTTATCCATACTCTAATACAAGAAGACAAAAGCAAAGATGATGGAGGGAAACCTGCCTTGGAACCAGGAGATGACTTTGATACGAGGTCAGATAATCTCGTTGCAGGTCAACAGATGCAGACGCCAAGGTCAGAACAACAAACTATCTTTCGTTCAGGAAGTATCAGCACACAAAGGTATGATCTGAAACCCGATGTATATATTGAATCTGATGAAGGAATATTTTTTCATGATGATAATCTTAAATGCGTTGCTTCAGAATCACACTTCTCTCTCTACCCTGATGTTTTTAATGATGATAACTTTTATCCTCTTAACAGTAAAGATGTTTCAAAAACCATAGAGGATAAGTCAAATAAGTCATCGTTAGATTTTCAAGATAAAGAGATAGCTATAGAACATCCCGAGATTGTTTCCAAGCAAGGAACACTTGAATTTCCTTGTCTAAAATTATATGACCGAAAGGAAAAATCTAGGGAAACTGGTAAAATTAGTTATGATGGTTACTTTGCCAATAACGATGTTATCGATTTACTTCAAGTAACTCATCAAAGCCAAAAAAGTGAGAGATACTCTAATTCGGAAAACATATCATTCAATCCTCATTTTGAGGCCAAAGATCATTCGCCTGATTTTGCTGACCAAGACAATCTCCCTATCTATGATTCATACCTTGAAGAAAACACAATGCCTATTCATAATCATAATTTATCTTCTGTTTCACATGACCTGGCCAGTTCTTGTGAACAGAAAAATTTTACAAGCTTATCCCAGTTGTACTGTAACTTTATTTGTACAAAAAACCTTTTTTATTATTATTCCCACTTGCACTCATCTTGTACAAAATCGGATTGCGTTTTAAATTTTCAGTTTTTTGATAGATTATTCTGGTATAACCAACACCTTATCAAAGAGCATCCAAAAGATGAGCTACCATTGCGTAAAGCTAAGCTATGTCAAGGAAGTACAGAACTTCCTCCATTACAAGATCATCAAGATATAACAGAAATTCATCCTTATTTTTATGATCCAATAGATACCCAGTTGGAAGGAAGATTTTGCGAGAAAGAAATTTCGAACAAAATTCCAACTGGAGTTATGCATTCCTATTCCGCATCCAACTTTAACATCCCAAAGAAAATTCCGTTCTTAACACCAACGTTGGAAGGCTGCATGTGTATAGGAATAAAAATGAGAAAGTGGCTCCATTGGAAATATCATTTCACCTAGTCAAATTTTTGTATAAAATTAGAGTAGGAGTAGGAGTAGTTTAGTTAAGTAGTTAGGTTTATTTTTGGGTAGTTGATAGTCAAAATAAGAAAAGAAGACCATCCCTATTGTCTACCCAACCCTAGGGAATGTCTGCCTCTCACTTCGTTAAGTTTTTCCCATGAATAAAGTTTGCTTTGGTTAACAACATTCGACGTTTACGAAAGACACCTTTTTCTCTATCAGGATTTTGAACTTCTGCTTCTATGAATGACAAATATTTTTCTTTGAAACTTGATCTTTATTATCAATAGAACTTTAATCCAGATATGATATTAGTTTCAGCTCCAAAAAACTGAAGAAAGTAATCTCAGCGAAGTAATTGTTTTACGTTAGTACAATGAAAGGCATCAATAACAAGATGAGGAGTCCCTGTAGAAACAACGATTACCAAAGAAGCTTTATTATTGTCATCCAGAACTTTCTTAAGGAAAGAAAAGTGACTTCCTCCCTGCCAAAGGAAATCACAGCATTCAGGGAAACAATCCAATGAAAACACTATATCTCAAAGAATAAGAGGTCTCATCACGAGCCGACTTATCATCATCACAGATATTATAATTTGTTGACTTTGCCAAAACTGTCCACCAAAACAGGGCAACGACTCAAGATTGTTGCAATCAAAAGGCAGGGGGTCTCATCACGAGCCAGCTTGTTCAGCAAAAGTATAAATCTAGTGAATGACTGTGTCGTAATTTGGCCACCAAACCAAGACATTGTTCTTTAGAGAATAAAAATGAAAAAGTGTCAAAATGGGTTTTTCTCTGAATAGTTGTAAACACTTAGGCAGGATAAAGGATCATTACTGGTTAATAGGTAACCCTGTCGAGGCTATGGACGCCTGCTGGCAGCAGAGGCTCTACCTGCGACAAAGAAGCGTATTTGAAAAGAACGGCTATACAGAGAAGACTTTATTTTAATTTTTATTCAAAGACCAAGTAAGGACTGGTGTAAATGCAAGAACAAGCTAAGAATACAAGTAAATATAAAGGAGTTGAAACGAAATATCATTGATAGTTTCAAGTATAATATTTTTATCTTTCTATAATAAAGTTTAAAGTTTTCTGAGAATTTTATTTTTTTATTTTTAGAAGTTTAAAAAACGTCAAAAGAGAGTCAGAGATAATTGGTTCTCCCAAGTGAATCACCAATTGTTGTGGCCAGCAACAACCCCCCCTTTTTTATTTTAAGTATTTGCCCAAAATACTAAATGAATAGGGGACCCCTAGTTTAATTTTGAGAAAAATCAAATTTTCCTTCTTCAAAATAAAGATACCATCGCAGGCTTAAAGCGGTCTTTCGAATATTTTAACCTAAGTCTACGATAAGGTAAAGGTCTTTACGAAATTGCATTAATGCGCAAGGCCCCCAACGTTAAGCCTAACGTTGCGTCGCAGTAACTAATGTTCATAAGGAAAAAACCTCAAAATCTGCCGATCTGCGATAACGTCGATCGCAATATCGCACATCGCAGAAATGAAATGGAAATACTTAACAAACATCAAACTCATGCGACCCGCGATATTGCGACCTGCGATATTGCGATCACCGCGATGACACATTATGCGATCTGGCGATTTGCGATAAGCGCGCCTTGCGATGGCACGATCTTCGATAGAGCATAAAGTGAATCATGAATCATTTAATCGCAAATCCTTCGGGCACGCCATTCAAAGATAGACCACTTACCATAATCTGACTCCAAATCATGCGCTTTTAATTATAGTAAGTGGGTTAGTTGTCAGTTTTTTAATGAAATGAAGACGTGTGCTTTGCTAAAGGATTGTTTCACGTAAGGTGGCATATTTAGTATATCGGTTGCATTTAAAACTCTCCCATCACCTTTCTCAATCAGTCATTTCCGCCTCGCTTGTAATCTGTAGGAGCTAGGAGATAAGAAGATTCAAAAAGCCGAACGCAGGAGCAAATGGGAAAGAATAAAGCCCAACTCTCCGAAGCGAAGGAAAAGGCAAAGGAGATGGCACCCTTGTGCATAGACACTGCATGCAACAGAGACGCAGGAATCTCAACCTGGGAAGGCATGTATAGGCTGCTGGAGGAGGAAAATCCCAAAGTAATGAAGGTCGATAGCGCCGCGGGATCGCCAAACTCTTCCGAGGCATCCTTAGAAGAGCTGGCTTGTTCATTTCTTCATTGAATAGCAGCTAGACCCAAGATATTGCCGTATACAGATATGATCAAATGGATACTTGACAATGCAGAGTTACAAGGCAAACAATTCAAGGCTCCAGGGCATGGGCTCATAGGATCATTCGCCATGCAAGACTTAAAGCTTATGTATCATCTTCCGGAGCCTCAGACGACCTACAACATGCAATTTGTCAAGAAATTTGCAGCAGAGAACCTAAACCTGGCAGAAACCACTAAAGAATGGACCAAAAGAGAGGAGCCGCTAAAAAGGGATAAAAATGGTATGTATAGCACTGGTTCTCTCACCTCTCCATATTGTTTTGCTACAGCCATGCTGTGCAGGCTGTTTGGGATGTCAGACATAAATAAATTTTCGTCTGATTGGCTACCACTCATAGACGCTGCCACAAATGCCGATCTCGTGGATTGGGCCAAAATATTTTCTGATAATTTGTTCACTGCTGTCATGAATTACCGTTCTAAGAGATCCTTGTCACAAAGGGTCTATCCTCTATTTTATCTGTCTGCTTACATTATGGATTCTATTTGCTATGTATCTAAATTTCCAACTATGGGTTGGAAATGGACTACCCAGGACCCGTCACCTATTCATGTTTACCACAAAGTATTGTGGGATTCACAGTTTGCCCCTCACTTCTATCAGATTTTCCACAGGCTCATTTTACCCCTATATAGGATGATGTATGGTGAAGAACCCCTGAGGTGCTCACCCGAAGCACAAATAGACATCATCCCCGTCGCAAGATGGTTTGGGGAAGAATGGTTCACTTATATCAGAGTCTTTGGGAGCACTGTACCTCCACATGTCCTACCTCTGTATGTCCCCGACAAGCTTTTGGCTAGGGAAATTGCTTATCAGACTTGCTCGGAAGGCGGCCTAACCAAAGAGTTAAAAGACAAGAAGAAGGCCATATGGCCTCAGTTTCCTATAGCTTGTGGGACCTTCTCATTATTCGATGTAGGACATGCTTTTGCCGAAGTAGGGAATGTCACGTCCCTACAATTATTTAAATTCCCCGCTCGACCTTTTGACCTAAATAATGTTGGCCATGATTTCACTATAAGTGTCAGAATAAAAGTGTTCCCCGGAAAGAAAGATTTATTTGATGACTTGTTTCAAAATAAAAGTTCATTCCACGAAGTTTTGCGAGAAGCTAAGTCGAGGTTATCCCCAGATGACCTCGAAAGATTTTTGTTATTCAGAGAAAGAAGGCTAGCTGGCATTCCTCTAGAAAAGCTGTGGCTGCTCACCAGAGAGCCTACTCCAAGTGTCAGCCTCAACGGAAACTCCAGTACTTCCAAATCCAAATCTGACGCTATCCAAGGAACACCCGAACATTCTAAAAAGTCTACAAGTGACCAGGGGAAAGTCGGAGAAGCAGCCAAGGATACCGCTCAGTCAAGCGCCATGTCACAACTGCAAGTTATCGCTTCCCCACCAAGAAATGTCCCTCCTCCCGTCACTACATCGTCACTCGTCACGACAGAGCTCGATAAAGAGTGGGAAAACTTCAACGAGCTAATCAGCCTTGAAGGGCAAGTTCCAAGAACGCCTGTGAGAGATGCGCAGGTAACACAGGAAATGGTTTCAACCATGGTCGGTAGTGTCTCAGAAGCAGAACACAGTCATATCGCTCCGTCTTCTGAGCTCATACTTAGTGTAGAGAAAATTCCCCCACTGGACGTGTTCTATAGTCCCCAACATAAAGCAGTGGTGAGGAGACAAAGAAAGAAGAGAAAGCTGGAGAATACGCTATCACAGGACGCCGAACATTTAGACGTCTTATGGAAAGACCCTAACAGCAATTCGACATAAAATCTCACGAAGTTGTCTCAAATCAAAGGAGCATACGCTTCTGAGACTATCGACAAAGCGTTGGAAGTTCAGCAACTGTTGAGGGAGCAAGAAAACCAAATACAGCTGCTACAGCAACAGCTACAACAAGCCAATGCCAGCAATGAAGCATCCAAACAACTCGAGAAACTAAAAGAAGATTTTCGGCAAATACAGATAAATTATCAGAAAAACCTGGACGAAAAAGGAAAGCAATTGCAAGCTTTACAAGAAATACACAAGGACGAGCCCAAGCTTTCCGAATTCATTTCAGAGTCTACTAGCTTAAATGAGCAACTTCTGCAGCAGCAGGAAGAGTTGAGACGAAAAATATCGCAGTGGAGTCACTATTGCGAGCTGAGCGACAAACTCACCAATCAAGTGACAGACCTGCGAAGTGATTACGACCAGGTTGACAGATGAGTGACAGAGTATATAGCTTGGCAGGATGGAGAGGAAGGGAAGAGAGCAAATGCGCCCAGAATAAATGAAAGCCATAAAGAATTGCTCTTCAACAAGTGGGACGATCAAATCAAGCAGGAAGAACAGGCGGCAGAGGCAGTGGCGACACAGGCAAATGTTCTTATAGACTGTGTAAATGAAAATTTACAAAGAGCCAACTTAATCACAGAAACCACCCCGGGATACCTACCAAACAAGTCACGAATAGAGGCAGAATGGAAAGAGAAGGCGCAGGAAAAGGGAAAAGCGATCCAGGCTTTGAACAGACTGAATTGGGAGTGCTATTGGCATACTTAGTCAAGCCACACAGTCAATGGATGACTGTGAGATGCATCATTAACTCAGGAGAGAAAGTAGTGCCAGCTCTCATAGATTCCGTTTTCATAGCCCAGCTCAACGCAGAGGTCGGCCAACCGACTCTTCTCAAATCCATGCTGAACACTTGCAGTTTCAAAGATCAAATTCAGAAGTAGCTTATTTTTAGTAGTTTGTTGTTTCTTTTTGTTTAGATTAGAAAAAGGACGGTCGTTTGAGAACCGTATCCTACAATTTTGTAAAAACACTATTATTAGATTTAGGAAGTAGTATTTTAACCCTTCTCATGCATTTAGAGAAGGGTCTGGAGATTTGTCAAAAACTTATCCTCAGAACATGCACTTCTGCACCCTCAGAGGAGGTTTTGATGAATGGATGGATCAAGATTTATTTTTACTTGCATTTTGATATCTGCTACTGATGTTGCACTTTTTTACTCCTGGTAGATTTTAGAACAAGTAGAGATAGATTGTTTTGCTTGAAGCTTATGGGTAGAACTAGTCATAAATGGTACTTTTATCTCTTGGAAATGTCTGCTTATACTCTTTAAGTAATTTACAGTTTCAGTTGTTTATATGTTACTGCATGAATATATGGGTTATCATTTGGCACTTTCGTAAGGTGGAGTCATATTATTTATGTGTGACATATGAATGGCTTATTATGCGATATGTTGTTCACAACTGTTTTGCTTAACTTCTTATGCAAAGTGGTTTATCTCAAATGGTTTCTTTTCTTATGATAGCTGAATGATCTTTATTACCAGTTATTATTCGAAATCTTTTTAGATCGCATAACGGAAGATATACAATCCCGGGTTAGAATAGATTTGATTTGATGTTTCTCACTAGATTACAATAGCATAGAGTAAAGTTAAAGAATCTGAATTAGATTAGCTTTAAAAGTACTTTTAGATCAACATTAATCAACTCTACACACACACACATACCCAAGATCGGGAAACTGGTCCCGTTATCCCCAGTCGGACCCGCTATACCAAACGGATAAGGAGCTGCCAACCAAGGTCCGGACCGGGTGGGTATCCCCCTTGTTGTTGACCCGATTTTCAGGGCTTTAACACTACCCAAAGTAGCACTAGAGAAGCAAACAATACGGATGTTGTTGGTGTGTGATTTGGTGAAGTATTATAGCCTTATGTGCAGCACTTTGATGGATGAATGTGACTGTTAGATTGGAATATTAGAGCTAGGGAATTAGACCTACCAAGAGAGAAGTTGATGAGTCCATTTTCATTGTAGAAAACGTGACTTGCAATAGTGATAGGAGGTGGGCCTCTTGGATTCTCGATGTGTAGTGGCCTTGATGGACTAAGGCACGACTAGTGAGAAGTACATAAGCGAAGGATCGGTAGGACAAGATACGACATAGAAGCTGCAACAACATTTGTCATTGTTTAGTGTATACCATAAACTGTTTTATTATTTAGATTTGGTTTAATATAACGAATATTGGGATTGTACATATTGTACAATTTTGTTAAAAACCATGTATATTTTTGCATACGTGATTTATTACTTTTATTTCCATTATGCAAAGTAGTTTATGGTTGATATTCTTGGTTTGGTAGTGTTAATGATTTTAAGACTCTAACCTAGACCCAAGGTCGTGGAAATTCAACAAAGCCCCCCATGGATGGGTAAAGGTTTTTTTCTCTTAATCTTCAAGGGCAACATATATTTGGTTATATCCACTAAAACCATCAAGAAAAGAGAAAAAATTATTTCCTGCCAAGGTGTCAAGGAATTAGTCAATAAATGGAAGATGGAAGTTGTATTTCAAGGTATATTTATTTAGTTCCCAATAATCGACACATACTCTCCATTCTCCATTTTTCTTTGGGATAATTACCAGGGGAAAAACCCATTTTCTATCCAGTATTAATGCTTAGGACCTCTCCACGATAAATTTCAATATTTTTAGTTTGATATTATAAGGCATTAGACATAGCTATTGGTTTCATTTGTCGAGTTATTTCAATTGATGAACATTTATCCTGTATTCTTTTTTCTTAGAATCATATTAATCGATAGATTGTTATTGATGTGTGGATGTGTTAAAAATGTACAAATTAGATCATCTTCATAATGTTCTTTAGACATTGGGACCTGACCAATGATTAGAAGAGGTTGAGTAGCCTCTTCATCACTATCTTTGAACCATAAAGGAATCTATGTGTCCAAAGAAGGTTTTTCTGGAGGGTAAACATAAATTCTCTTAGTATAATTTCCATGGGAGATAGTCATGTCCCTAGACCTACAACTAATGTAAGAATATGTTTTGGAAAGCCAAGGCCTCCTAAGAATCAATGGATAACCCCCAAGGTTTTCCTTTGGTTGGAGGCATGAAATCAGCTAGATATTCCCTCGAATCTATTGAGACCACAGTATCTTCCAACATCCCCTCTGGTTTTACCATGGATATATAAAAAATTTGGAGAACAGTTAAGGTAGGTCAAAGTCCAGGTATATTCCATAATTTTTCAGGGTTTCCTTGGTCATCACATTAGAAGTTTCCCCTAAATATATCAAACTGTTAGATATAGGGAAATTATTTACATATGCAATGACAATAGGTGTTCCTGGGTTGCCATATTTTGCTGTGAAGACCTTTCTCAACATTAATTCAACTAGTTTCCCAACTACTTGCACCGTTTTGGGATCTATTTTATTTATCCTTGGCTTCCTTAAACAAAGATCTCTAAGAAATTTCACATAAATAGGGACTTCTTCAATAGCTTGGAACAATGGAATTTTCACAAAAACTATTTCTTAATTCCCTTAAAAGGTCAAATTCAAGTTCAATAGGGGGTTTCCCAAGACATAACCTGTTAGGCCCCTATACTACTAGAGTAACCCCTTATTGTTATTAGTACAACCCACTTATTATATTGATGTACCCATGTAGTGCCCATATTGTTACTATTGAGCCCCATAGAAGCCCACTATTATTATTATTGAGCCCTTGCATTATTATTGTTATGTAGGCTCTGATTATGTTATGGTCCCTTAGACTCCTATATATAGAGAGGAGGTCTT
>APFE030102163.1:1497-27475 GCA_000404065.3 Pinus taeda | reverse complement strand
CTATGGAAGAAGAAATGGACTCCTTAGCCAAAAACAATACCTGGGATCTTGTAGAGCTTCCTGAAGGGAGAAGTGTTGTTGGATGCAAATGGGTCTTCAAGCTGAAACAGAAAGTTGATGGAAGTATCGAAAGGTATAAGGCGAGACTGGTAGCAAAAGGGTATTCTCAGGTTGAAGGTATAGACTTTCATGAGATTTTTTCTCCAGTTGTAAAACTTGTTTCTATTCGTACTGTGTTGGCACTAACTGCGTTGCTTAATCTTGAGTTAGAACAGTTAGATGTTAAAACAACGTTTCTACATGGTGATTTGAACGAAGAGATATATATGGAACAACCGGAAGGTTTTGTACGAGGTCGCAGCAGAAGATTAGTTTGCAAGCTCAGGAAATCATTGTATGGTCTAAGGCAATCTCCCAGACAATGGTACAAGAAGTTTGATTCCTTCATGGTGAGCCAGAACTTTGTAAGAAGTGAGTATGATCATTGTGTATACTTCAAAAGTTTCAATGGCATATTCATTATCTTAGCTTTGTATGTTGGCGATATGCTTATTGCAAGCAAAAGCATGGAAGAGATCAACAGGTTAAAGGCTCAACTCTCTAAGACGTTTGATATGAAGGATCTTGGAGTAGAAAAACATATCTTGGGCATGGAGATACATAGAGATAGGAAAAATGGTAAGCTTTGGTTATCACAGCAGAAGTATGTGGAGAAGGTACTTGAAAAGTTCTCTATGAACAATGTGAAACCTGTTAATATTCCACTAGCTTCCCATTTTAAGCTTTCTTCGGTTTTAAGTCCTAGAGATGATGTGATGCAGGAGCATCCAGCTCCGAGGAGACTTAAAAGGCTGACAGTCTCTCGAAGAATTCCGAAACAAATGGTCATTCATTTTAACTAGACAAGCGTTGGGCTTGTCGGTCATTTGATTTTACTTTTACTTTAGTTTTTTTTTTATTTTATCTGTCACAGTTGTTTAGGAGACTGATTTTACAGGACAATTAACTAAATTAGTTCTTTACAGTTGTAACAGTTAGAATTAGTTTCATAACTGGCAAAATAAGTTACTTTCTGTTAAAGTAGTTTTACCAAGAACAGTTGAAAACATTTTTCATTTAAAAACAGGAGGGACATCATTGTACGGGTTCTCTCCCCCGAAAAGAAAAACAGAGCATCATAACCACTTTGGTTTATCAGAAAAGAAGAATATACATTTGATTTCTTTTCATTACTGTAAAACTAAAATCATCAGATTATTTCTCTGCCATCAGAATCATGAACTCAGAATCATTTTGTTATTTTAGAAATTATCATCGTGTGTGAAGTGTGTGAACAGCGACTACAAAATAGAAGGATCAAATAGAGAAAACGAATCAAATACAGGCGGACGACCGAAAGTCGAATTGAATCATTAACTGTGAACGAAGGAACAGAGAAGAGACCCAGAGACGGCCCACAGATAACGGGAAATTTTCATTCGGCGACAGAGAAACTACAGGTACTGTAAAACTTGATAAACCCTCATGATATTGAATGCATGGAACGAAAGCTACAGAATTCGAACAGGGACACATTATAATTTTTTCTCTTAACTGATATATGTAATAGTATCAAATATTCAAGAACAGAGTTGTGAATTTCCATGTTTCATTGACAATAACATAAAAGAGCGAGAATCAAATAACCGCTGTAGAATATAACTCCTTGAATATATTAAGCCATGCTTATGTAAAGTACAGACGGGAATTCGTTATTGAATCAACGACACACACAGTGACGACATGACCAAAACAACTTGAATCATAGCAGTTGAAACAAGACGCCGAGGGCTTGTGGTGCCCTAATACAAGATAACCAGAGGAGAGTTCGACACCGTCGAGGAAACCCTCAACGATTCGATCAAACACCCAGATGCCGTCAACAAGTGACCCAAACGGAGTTATTCAAAAGGAGGATAACGAATAACCAGAACCCGAAAAGGGTTATATAATTACAGGACTCAAAAGCGAGCAAACAATAATCTGAGGGACATTAACCCACAGGACTGCATTTTTAACTGAGACCAAGAATCTACAGAACATTTAATATCGACAAACACACATATTTTCTACAAGTGGAGTAGAGCTACCCGGTGACTGAAATCACGAATCCACCAACGAGTTCGAAGGGCAGCGTTGGACATCGAAGGAAACGAGTGGGTACCTGTGACAGAAAGGAAAACACCAAACAATCATGTTAGAAACCGGCATGAAAAGCCTAAACAAAAAAATGAGGTAAAGATCCAGCAAGAATTGGCGACAGTTACCTGTAGAGGCAGAAGAGACTCGAAACAACCAGGAAAAGACCACCATAACCTGCTGACAGTGGCAGAAAAACGTCAGGGACGAAACTATAAAAACCCAAAACATTTATCAGGGAGAGTAAGCTTACCAGGAGATCCGAAGAAGCGTGGAGGTTGGAGCAACCCTGCAAGTTAGGAATAAACCAGACCAGTTAAATGGAGAACTGCAAACAGTGAGAGCATGGAATTCAAACCGATATGCTATCGACTAACAAACCCATAGAAAATACCGATAAACAGAAATACGACAGTGCAGGACTCGAAAGTGTTACCCACAGTCTTCATAACAATAGCAAGCCACGGCGAAGGCGTCATTGAAACCCTGGAGCAAAGACCCGAGGTTTTTTTTTTCCGCGGCACAGACAGAGCGTCTCCCAACAAAAACGAGGTGAGGAAATGGTGAATGAAACGCGGAAACACTAACAAAAGGGACAGGAACCGGCAGGTGTGCCTCTGTAACCGGAAGAGCAGGTTAAAACCCTAAACCCTAACCACGAGGCGACGTACAGGAAAGTAAATTCCGCAATAAAGCCATCCGGACGCGTAATAAAGGTGAACAGGTGAACCAAACGGCGGGAGCCGTCATAAGTGGTATCAGAGCCAGGTTTCTTTTTGAATTAGAAACAATGGAACAGGCAGAAGGTGAAGGTGAGGTAAGAGGAAGAGGAAGAGGCAGAGGACGACTGGTGCATAGACCAGTAGATGACGGACTGCGAGAAGAGATCAGAGTTTTACGAGAGAGATTGGCAGTGATAGAAGCTGGAGGAAGACGAAACCCAGCGGATAACAGTGATGAAGAGGCAGTTGAGCATGAGCAGGATGATTTTGAGGGGATGACACCAGAATTGAGATTGTTAAAATCAGTTTTACTATCCAGCCATAAACCGAAGCATGAGTTACCCACATATGATGGTAGTTTATCAGCGGAAGTGTTGTTAGACTGGTTAAGTGAAGTGAACAAATTCTTTGAGTTTGAGGAGACCAGCGAAGATAAACAGGTGAGATTTGCCGCCACCAAGTTGAAAGGACATGCGTCCTTATGGTGGGACAGCATTCAAGCCGAAAGAAGGAGGTTAGGCAAACAACCAATTAAAAAATGGGCTAGGATGGAAGCAAAACTGAAGGAAAAGTTCTTACCAAAGGACTATCATATAATGTTGTACAGACAGGTACAGAACCTGAAACAGAGGGGGATGACTGTGAGAGAGTTTACAGAAGAGTTTTACAAATTAAATCTGCGAGCAGGATATGTAGATGATACCTCAGAGAAGACGGCCAGATATGTAAATGGCTTGAGAGGGGAAATATTAGACGAAATTGGTATCCTTTCGCCGCAGACGTTAGAAGAAGCCTATCAATTTGCATTGAAGGCTGAAGAGAAGATAAATAGGAAACAGAACTCCCGGAGAGGAGGAGGTTCTGGCAGAGGCAAGGGCAAAGTGTATGGCAGAGGTAGAGGTACAGCCTCGAACGAGGAAGGCAGCAGCTCTAAGTCTACTGGTACAGCAGAGCGAGACAACAGTAACAGGGAAGGACGACCAGCTCAAAGGGGACGAGGCTTTGGTCGGGGCAGAGGGACTGTCCAGTGTTACCGTTGTCATAAGTTGGGACATAAATCTTATGATTGTCCGGAAGGGGAGCCAGCAGGCGGAAGAGGAACCTATATTGCCCAGACAGAGGATGCGGAGGAAACACCTCAGGAAGCTGAGAATGCGCCTGAGATAGGTGAAGCCTTGGTAATGAACAAAGTACTGTTGAAGCCAGCCAAGGAAGCTGCAGAACCAGATCAGCGGAAAGCATTGTTCCGCACTGTCTGCAAATCACAAGGCAAATGCTGCAAGGTGATTGTTGACAGCGGAAGTACCGACAACCTAGTAGCTGTAGAAATGGTGGAGAAATTGGGATTAAAAAGGTTGAAACATCCCACTCCTTATAAGGTATCATGGTTGCAGAAGGGACATCAATTGTTGGTCGATGAACAGTGCGAAGTAGAGTTTCAGATTGGGAAATATAAAGACAAAATCCTTTGTGATGTAATGCCAATGGATGTCTGTCATTTGTTGTTAGGACGACCTTGGCAGTTTGACAGAGGAGCAGTCCACGATGGGAAAACGAACTGTTACAAATTTGTGAAAGATGGGATCAAGCACACGCTTGTACCCATCAAGGAAGAAAACACAGCAGAAGCCAGTGGAGTGAAAGCATTGCTGTTAGGAGGAAAAGAATTCATAAAACAGATTGAGGACAGCGAGGTAAGCTTTGCTGTCATAAGGAGACCAAAGACAGTGATGCTCCACACGCAAGTATCAGATTTACCAGAGGATGTTCAGAGGTTGCTACAGGAATTTGGGGACATTGTGGTGGATGACCTTCCAGATGAGTTACCGCCTAGAAGGGGTATTAGTCATTGCATTGACTTTATACCAGGAGCGAGTCTGCCAAACAAAGCAGCCTACCGCATGAGTCCCAAGGACCATGAGGAGATTAGAAAACAGGTCCAAGAGTTGTTGGACAAAGGCTTGATTCGGGAAAGCATGAGTCCTTGCGCAGTACCCACTGTTTTGGCCCCCAAGAAAGGTGGAGAATGGAGGATGTGTACAGATTCCAGGGCCATTAACAAGATTACCGTTAGATACAGGTTTCCCTTGCCGAGGATGGATGATATGATGGATTGCCTAAGTGGAGCGACCTACTTTTCAAAGATTGATCTGAAAAGCGGGTATCACCAGATCAGGATTCGTGAGGGAGATGAATGGAAAACTGCATTCAAAACAAATGAAGGCTTGTATGAATGGCTGGTGATGCCATTTGGTTTGAGTAACGCTCCCAGCACTTTCATGCGATTGATGAACGAAGTGCTGAAAGAATTTAACGGTAAGTTTGTTATAGTTTACTTGGATGATATTTTGATTTTCAGTAAAACAAAGGAAGAGCATTACAGACATTTACAGAGCGTGTTGAGAAAATTACAGCAAAACAAGCTGTTAATCAACTTGAAGAAATGTACCTTTTTTCAGAAGGAATTGATATATCTGGGTTTTGTTATTGCGGAAAATGAGTTAAAAATGGACCCAGAAAAAGTGGCAGCTATTGTTAGCTGGCCTTCTCCGAAGAGTCTGTTTGACGTTCGAAGTTTCCATGGACTTGCCAGTTTTTACAGGAAGTTCATCAGAAATTTCAGCGAGATTTGCGCACCAATGTTAGATACGATTAAGAAGGTGAATCAGCCTTTTCACTGGAGTGAAGCAGCAGAGAACAGTTTTCAGATCTTGAAGAGAAAGATTACCGAAAGACCTGTCCTGAGACTACCCGATTTCAACAAACTTTTTCAAGTTCGTTGCGATGCCAGTGGTACCGCCATTGGAGCAGTACTCAGCCAAGAGGACAGACCAGTTGCTTACTTCAGCGAGAAGCTAAACGAGAGCAGACAAAAGTACTCGACCTATGACAAAGAATTCTACGCCATTGTGCAGGCTTTAAAGCATTGGCGGCATTATTTACTAGGTAACGAATTTGTCTTATTTTCTGATAATTCTGCGTTACAGTATATCATGCAACAGCATAAACTAAACCATAAACATGCAGCCTGGGTTGAGTATCTGCAAAGTTTCACTTTTGTATTGAAACATATTAGTGGGCAGTCGAATAAAGTAGCAGATGCACTCAGTAGGAGAACATTACTGTTACAGGAGAGCACCATGCAAATCTTAGGATTTGAGCACCTGAAAGAGCTGTATCCGACAGACAGTGAGTTTATGGAAGCCTATGAGGCTTGTCAAAACCCGCTATTGCGAAATGACAGCAAGTGGCTGGGCTATAACCTTCAGGAAGGCCTGCTGTTCAAAGGGGGACAGCTATGCATCCCAAATTGTTCCATGCGGGACAACATCATACAGGAGAAACACAGCGGAGGTTTGGCAGGACACTTTGGAATTGACAAAACTATCGCACAGGTACAGCACTTCTATTTTTGGCCTAAGATGCAGAGGGATGTACAGAGATATGTGGCTAGGTGCAGAACTTGTCAATTGGCAAAAGGACACAGTCAAAACACTGGCCTTTATATGCCGTTACCCGTCCCTAGCCGACCGTGGGATTCGGTCAGTATGGACTTTGTGCTAGGATTACCAAAAACACAGCGCGGCTTTGATTCCGTGATGGTTGTAGTTGACCGATTTTCGAAGATGGCACACTTTGTACCGTGCAGAAAAACCAGTGACGCCACCTACATAGCGCACCTTTTCTTCACAGAGATTGTACGGTTACACGGACTACCACGAAGCATCATTTCTGACAGAGATGTCAAATTTACTGGTCATTTTTGGAGAACTTTATGGAGAAAGCTAGACACTCAATTGCAGTTCAGCTCCGCCTACCATCCACAGACAGACGGACAGACAGAGGTAGTGAACAGGAGTCTGGGAAATTTGCTCAGAAGTTTAACGGGTGAAAATTCTCGTACATGGGATCGTGTATTAGCACAGGCAGAATTTGCATATAATGATTCTCCCAACCGTAGCACAGGCTACAGTCCTTTTCAAATATTATATGGCATGCACCCGCGAGGAGTGCACGAATTACGCGATTTGGGTACACTGGAGAAGCGGAGTGCTGATGGGGAAGAATTCGCCCAAGCTATGAGCAAGCTACATGAACAAGTAAAGCTTAAATTGCAAGATAGCAGCCAGAAATACAAACAGCGAGCTGACACAAAGCGAAGAGAAGTGCAGTTTAATGTTGGGGATGACGTTCTCGCGTATTTACGCAAGGAGCGTTTTCCTAGGCGAGAATACAGCAAACTAAAGTTCAGGAAAATCGGGCCCTGCAAGATCATTCGCAAATTTTCTGCGAACGCATACGAGATATAGTTGCCACCAGGGGTTGGTATTTCCCCTATATTTAATGTGGCAGATCTGTTCCCTTACGTTGCAGATTCAGCAAATGATACGGCGACAGAGCCACCACGGGACACCCAATTGGAAGGAGACTTATGGAAGAGACAGATGCCGAAGGCACCATCCGTCGAAATTGAGGGGATTTTGGACACACAGGTAGCAAAGCGCACACGGAGAAAGGAATATTTGAGATATTTGGTTAAATGGAGGAACCGTCCCATAGAGGACAGTTCATGGTTGACGGAAACACAAATCCAGAAGGCAGGCTACTCTGTTAAAGACCTCATGGAACGGAGCCATGATTTTTCGTCACCCCGGGAGCCTGATGCAGGAGCATCCAGCTCCGAGGAGACTTAAAAGGCTGACAGTCTCTCGAAGAATTCCGAAACAAATGGTCATTCATTTTAACTAGACAAGCGTTGGGCTTGTCGGTCATTTGATTTTACTTTTACTTTAGTTTTTTTTTATTTTATCTGTCACAGTTGTTTAGGAGACTGATTACAGGACAATTAACTAAATTAGTTCTTTACAGTTGTAACAGTTAGAATTAGTTTCATAACTGGCAAAATAAGTTACTTTCTGTTAAAGTAGTTTTACCAAGAACAGTTGAAAACATTTTTCATTTAAAAACAGGAGGGACATCATTGTACGGTTCTCTCCCCCGAAAAGAAAAACAGAGCAACATAACCACTTTGGTTTATCAGAAAAGAAGAATATACATTTGATTTCTTTTCATTACTGTAAAACTAAAATCATCAGATTATTTCTCTGCCATCAGAATCATGAACTCAGAATCATTTTGTTATTTTAGAAATTATCATCGTGTGTGAAGTGTGTGAACAGCGACTACAAAATAGAAGGATCAAATAGAGAAAACGAATCAAATACAGGCGGACGACCGAAAGTCGAATTGAATCATTAACTGTGAACGAAGGAACAGAGAAGAGACCCAGAGACGGCCCACAGATAACGGGAAATTTTCATTCGGCGACAGAGAAACTACAGGTACTGTAAAACTTGATAAACCCTCATGATATTGAATGCATGGAACGAAAGCTACAGAATTCGAACAGGGACACATTATAATTTTTTCTCTTAACTGATATATGTAATAGTATCAAATATTCAAGAACAGAGTTGTGAATTTCCATGTTTCATTGACAATAACATAAAAGAGCGAGAATCAAATAACCGCTGTAGAATATAACTCCTTGAATATATTAAGCCATGCTTATGTAAAGTACAGACGGGATTCGTTATTGAATCAACGACACACACAGTGACGACATGACCAAAACAACTTGAATCATAGCAGTTGAAACAAGACGCCGAGGGCTTGTGGTGCCCTAATACAAGATAACCAGAGGAGAGTTCGACACCGTCGAGGAAACCCTCAACGATTCGACCAAACACCCAGATGCCGTCAACAAGTGACCCAAACGGAGTTATTCAAAAGGAGGATAACGAATAACCAGAACCCGAAAAGGGTTATATAATTACAGGACTCAAAAGCGAGCAAACAATAATCTGAGGGACATTAACCCACAGGACTGCATTTTTAACTGAGACCAAGAATCTACAGAACATTTAATATCGACAAACACACATATTTTCTACAAGTGGAGTAGAGCTACCCGGTGACTGAAATCACGAATCCACCAACGAGTTCGAAGGGCAGCGTTGGACATCGAAGGAAACGAGTGGGTACCTGTGACAGAAAGGAAAACACCAAACAATCATGTTAGAAACCGGCATGAAAAGCCTAAACAAAAAAATGAGGTAAAGATCCAGCAAGAATTGGCGACAGTTACCTGTAGAGGCAGAAGAGACTCGAAACAACCAGGAAAAGACCACCATAACCTGCTGACAGTGGCAGAAAAACGTCAGGGACGAAACTATAAAAACCCAAAACATTTATCAGGGAGAGTAAGCTTACCAGGAGATCCGAAGAAGCGTGGAGGTTGGAGCAACCCTGCAAGTTAGGAATAAACCAGACCAGTTAAATGGAGAACTGCAAACAGTGAGAGCATGGAATTCAAACCGATATGCTATCGACTAACAAACCCATAGAAAATACCGATAAACAGAAATACGACAGTGCAGGACTCGAAAGTGTTACCCACAGTCTTCATAACACTAGCAAGCCACGGCGAAGGCGTCATTGAAACCCTGGAGCAAAGACCCGAGGTTTTTTTTTTTCCGCGGCACAGACAGAGCGTCTCCCAACAAAAACGAGGTGAGGAAATGGTGAATGAAACGCGGAAACACTAACAAAAGGGACAGGAACCGGCAGGTGTGCCTCTGTAACCGGAAGAGCAGGTTAAAACCCTAAACCCTAACCACGAGGCGACGTACAGGAAAGCAAATTCCGCAATAAAGCCATCCGGACGCGTAATAAAGGTGAACAGGTGAACCAAACGGCGGGAGCCGTCACAAAGGCAGAACTACTGAAAGGGGACATCATTCAAAGGGCACAACTAGATTCATGTCGAAGGGCAAAAAGAGCAAATTGAAGTGTTGGTTCTGCAAGAAATCATGACACCTCAAGAAAGATTGTTAGAAACGTAAAGAAGCATCTAAGGAGGAGGACTCTACAAAGGAGGCTAACATAGCCGAGAAGGATTCAGGTATGGTTGATGAGGTATTCTCTACGTCTATTGTCTCATAGTACCATTATGATTGGTTAATTAATTCTGGGGCATCCCATCACATGTGTCTACATAGGAATTGGTATTCTACGTATCAATCTACTGATGACGGGGTATTTTACATGGGTAATGATGTTACATGTAAAACTGTAGGGATAGGGAGTATCATAATTAATATGTATGATGGGACTGTAATTAGAACACCAACAAATGTGATACATGTGCCTGACCTTAGAAAGAATTTGATATCTTTCGGAGTTCTAGATTACAATGGATATAAGGGTTCAGTTCAAGGTGGACTTTTGCAGATATCAAGAGGTATCTTGATTGTCATGAAAGCTAACAGAGTCAGGAACCTATATAAACTTGAAGGGAGAACATAAATCGATCATGTAGTAGTCACATCAAAGAATGCAGGAGAATTCACTCGCTTATGGCATCAACAATTGGGTCCTATCAGTGAGAAAGGAATGAAGGTACTTGTTGATCGTAAACTACTTCTTAGTTTAAAAACTATAGATTTGAAGTTATGTGAGCATTGTATTTATGGGAAACAAGCTAGATAGAAATTTAAACTTGGAAAGCATACAAGTAAACGTATCCTTGAATATATTAATTCCAACCTTTGGGGTCCATCTCCGAAACTCTCATTTGGAGGATCATCGTATTTTGTAAGTTTTATAGATGATTACTCGAGGAAAGTTTGGATCTATTTGCTAAAGAGAAAAGCTGATGTTTTTAACACCTTTAAGCAGTTTAGAGCTTTGGTTGAAAAGAGCACCGACAAATCCATTAAATGTCTTAGAACAAATAATGGAGGAGAATTTACTTCTAAGGAATTTGATAATTACTGCGAGAATGAAGGGATCAAAAGGAATAGAACCATTATTTACACCATTGTTTACACTCCACAATAGAATGTTGTTTGCTAAATGCATGAACAAGACTCTTCTCAAGAGAGGAAGAAGCATGCTCACTAATGCAAAGTTGCAGCAGGAACTATGGGGAGAATCTTTGCTTACAGCTTGTTACCTGGTTAATCGATCACCATCGACAACAATTGACTGCAAAATTCTGGAAGAGTTATGAACAAGACCACCATGTAATTATTATAATCTTAGAGTTTTTGGTTGTGATGCCTACGCACTTTTTCCGAAGAGTAAGTGTTCCAAGTTAGATCCTAAATAATAGAAATTGGTTTTTGTTGGATATGGTGATGGTATTAAGGGGTATAGATTATGGAATCCTACTACCCATAAGATCATCATAAACAAAGATGTAATATTTGATGAAATTTCACACATGAAATTAGATGAAAAGAATGTCATGAAACGGGTTAATCTACCACAGTTACAACAAATTCAATTTGATATAGATTCATCCACGAGTAAAAGTCATGAAGATGTCTGTGAGCGGGATATTCATGAGCAAATCATTCAAGAGGATGAGTAGACTAAAAAACCTCATGAAATTGAGGTAATACCACAGCAAGCTCTAAAAGATTTACGTGGGTCAGATCGATTACAAGTAGGTATGATGATTTTGTCACTTCTGTTGCTCTAATTTCTAACAAAGGCAAACCAAGTTGTTATAAAGAAGCAATAGAGGTTTTAGATAGTGACAAATGGAAACATGCCATGAAAGAGGAAATTGACGCTTTGATTAAAAACAAAACATGGGATCTGGTGGAACTTCCAAAGAACAGGAGAGCAGTTGGTTGTAAGTGGGTATACAAGTTGAAGAAAGGACCTAATGATACTATTCCGAAATACAAGGCAAGGCTGGTTGCAAAAGGTTTTCTCAGAAAGAGGTATTGACTTTCATGAGATTTTTCACTAGTTGTAAAATTATTTCTATTCATATGGTGTTAGCACTAGTTGCATTGCTTGATTTAGAGTTGGAGCAACTAGATGTTTAAACTGCATTTCTAAATGGAGATTTAGATGAGGAAATTTACATGGAACAACCTGAAGGGTTCGTTCAAAATTGCAACAAGAGGTTTGTTTGCAAACTCAAGAAATCATTGTATGGCTTGAAGCAGCCTTCAAGGCAATGGTACAAGAAGTTTGATTCCTTCATGGTGAGCCAGAATTTTACCAGAAGTGAATATGATCATTGTATTTACTTGAAAAAGTTGGATAATGGCATATTCATTATATTGGTGTTATATGTTGATGATATGCTTGTAGCAAGCAAAAGCATGGTTGAAATCAGCAGGTTAAAGGCTCAGTTGGCTAGGGCATTCGATATGAAGGATCTAGGAGGAGCAAGGCAAATCTTGGGTATGGAAATACATAGAGACAGGACAAAAGGCAAGCTATGGTTATCATAAGAGAAGTATGTGGAGAAAATACTTCATAAATTCAGTATGGACAAGGTGAAACGAGTTAATATCCCTTTGGCTTCGTATTTTAAACTTTATTCATGTTTATGTCCTATTAATTATGAAGAAAAGGAGCATATGTCTCGTGTACCTTATGCTAATGCAATAGGAAGTTTGATGTATGTGATGGTTAATACTAGACCAAATATTTCACATGCAATTGGTGTTGTCAGTAGATAGAAGGAAAATCCAAGTAAAGAACATTGGGTAGCAGTGAAATGAGTGCTTTGGTATCTTAGAGGCACAAGCAATTACAATATCAATTTTGATGCTTGCAGTGATAAGGCTTGTGGTTATGTTGATTCAGATTTTGCAGGTGATTTGGACAAAAGGAGATCTACTTCAGGTTATGTCTTTACTCTTGCAGCTGGTCCTATTAGTTGGATGTGAAAGATTCAAAGCATTGTTGCTTTATCCACTACTGAGGCAGAGTATGTATCTGCTTCACATGCTTGCAAAGAGTCAGTATGGTTAAAAGGTTTATTGGGTGACTTGGGACAGTTTCAGAAAAGCATAAAAAATTTGTGTGATAGTCAAAGTGCAATTTATTTGGCTAAGAATCCAACTTACCACAGTAAGTTGAAAGATATTCTAGTTAAATACCATTATGTAAGACATGTTATTGATGGACAGGTGATTCTTGATAAGGTCCACACTCAAAAGAATTTTGCAAACACATTCACAAAACCGGTTATATTAGAGAAGCTGCGGCGCTGCTTGGCTTCTCTTCGCTTGCAGAAAAGGTGATAAACAATGAGCAAGGTATCAGGTTAATTGTTGTCAAGGTGGAGATTGTTGAAATTAGATGACAACACATTCCTCTTCTCTTGGATTGAGTTATTATTATTCAGTTTAAGGTCATAACAAGACCAGCATAATTAGAATATGGATAGAAATGCATTTAATGAATTCAGTTTTGTTTGTTTAAATGCTATAAATCCATGTGTGCCCATAAAATCTGATGACTAGATGACTTGTGAGAGTTCAGAGGAAAGATTGTGCTGATTGTAATCTCCATATTTTGAATAATAAGAGAATCGATATGATAGGGTTTTATATTTTCCGCTGTGTGCGTGTGAGGATTTCAGCCATATTTTGAATAATAAGAGAATCGATATGATAGGGTTTTATATTTTCCGCTGTGTGCCTGTGAGGATTTCAACAATATAGGCTAGTTTAAATTGTTTATTTTTAGAGTTTGAACATAGACGGTTTGCTTTATAACAAGAATTTGAACTGTGGTTATTTATCTGATTAGCGTGACCTTACACATCTCCTCCATTCGAACTCTAGAACGCTTTCGAACTCTAGAACGCTCATTTTGATGTAGTACCAACATTAGAGAACTAGTAGACATGGATTTCGAATAAAATTTCATGTAAAATCAACAGATCTATATAAAACGCTTTCTTGTAAGTATCTTTTAAACAACACATATAAGTGAATGGCGAGTCGCTGCAGATAAGAATTGATAGCTTAACGTAGGGATAAATTGGCAGAGGTTGCAGTGCTTTATCTAGATTCATGACCCTTCATTGACTGCTGATTTACTCTTTTTCTTTAACGACATATACGACCTGAGGAATAAAAATCATATAATGTAGCGTGCCATATTGATTATCCCTAAATAGAAGTTAATAGGTGCTTCCTAGACGTCTATTAAAATTATATCACCATGAGGATAATGGCTTTGAAGCAATATTCAGCAATATTCACCGATTTCGATTTTAAAGTAACTGTAATATGCGTTATTGGTAGTTAACCTGATACAGTAACGTGCTTTTGGAGGATAATCATTTTGAAGTTCATGAGAATGATAAACAAATTGCATTTTAAAGTGATTGTTGTTATGTGTTGTTGTTTGTTTTTGAGACTGGGAAAGTTTTAGAATATATATTTACGTAAAATTACTGCATAATTATTTTATTTCAAAGTTTAAATATTTTGATTTATAAAACTTAAATTTGAATATACTAAAAATATTATAAAATTTTTATTTAATAACTTAATATAAATTCAGTTGACTATGGTTTATATCAAAATTAATATATAAATTTAAAAGTCTAATTTATGTTTTTCTATATCTTTATCCACCATTTTCTCCTAACTCTTATCTAAAATTTGAAAAAAGCAGATATAATTTTACTTTCTTTATTTGTTGGTAGGTTAATTTACCAATATATGCATGTCACCTTATGATTTGTTAAATTTCTATATACTGAAAAACCATTTCTTAACTCTTAGGCTATCAGTTTAGAAATTTCTTTATATTTTCATATTTTTAAACTTCAAAATCTATGAATCTATAAAAGTTTTATTGCCTTTATTTTCTAAACTTCAATAACTAACTAGATTTTAAATGGGATTGTATTCTAGCTTAACACCTAAAAATTAAACATGAAAGAATGGATGTTTAGAAACTAATAGATGACATGAAAGCTTGAGATCTAAAGATAAGACTCAACCTTAATTAAACATGAAAGAATGGATGTTTAGAAACTAATAGATGACACGAAAGCTTGAGATCTAAAGATAAGATTCAACCTTTTTCAAGATAATAGGAGCATCTAGTGTAAAGAGCTTTGTATGTTTTGGAGTTAGGGTAAGAAGATCATGACAAAATGAACATAATGAAACCTCAATGCCTAATGGGAGAATTGTAACATTAGAGATGGTGGTAATCAACATTGCTTACTGTTCATGGTTATCGTGATTAGAGTTATGTATCAACATAATGAAGATAAAGATGTATCTAAAATAACAATATATGAATTGATGGTTAATATGAAAGAGAACTCCTTAAGACATGTCTTAAAGACTTGGGGATTGATTGGTAGATGAAAAAAATGAATATATGAGAAAGGTAAAGGTAATTACCAAGAAGGATAAAGAACAACACCAAACAACCAAATCAATATAAACCATCTCAATATAAAAGGAGGAGAGGTAGAAAATGTATAAACAAATTTGAAGTCTAATGTTACTTTTATAAAAAGTACGATGAAAGAAACAAGGAAAAAACTATTGTCTCCAACACTGAAGAAGAAGGAAAATATGAAATAATATCCATTTCATGTCAAATCATTTACGACAATCACAACAAGCCTATTTGGTTAATTGATAGTTCATGCAACAATCATATGATAGGTAACAAATGATTGTTTTATAGTATTGATAGGTCTATTGAATTTGAAATTAATTTAGGACGTGATTATGAAGTCAAGGTATTGGGTAAAGTTGGTGTGTTTCTCTTAACCAAACAATACAAGAAGAAAAATATTTTGCATGTCTTTTATGTAACTAGTATTAAAAGCAACCTAATAAGTATAGGGAAATTAAGTCAAAATGGCATAGGATAAACCATTTTGTAGAAAATTTATTACAAATGTCTCAGATGACCTATTAAACATAACCTAATAAGTATATAACAATTGACTCAAGATGATATTGGATAGAATATTTAATAGTAAACTTATTACAAAGTGTCAAATGAACAAGAAAAAATGCTTCCATTTAATTGAGAAATGTGAATTTATGATTGTCACATAAAATATCTAAAGCATGTGAAGACATCGAAGCCGAATTTGAGACAGCAGCACAGGGGAATGATAACCGCGGCGGAAATGAGAAAATTACAGGAAACAGGGCCACGAAAAGAGGACGGGAGGAAGATGAAGGAAGGCAGGAGCCGGAAGCTGAGGAAGGGAACGACAGGTGGAGACGAGGGTGAGGTCGTTGAGGCAGGGGAGGCCAGAGGAGGCGGGGAGTAGCAGAAGGGAGAAGCAGCCGGGGTCGCTGTTATCGAGAAGGAACAGTGGAAGACGGGGAGACCAGCGTGGAAGCGGAAGGAAGACAGGGAAGGAGGACTATTGAGACAAGGGTTCGGATAGCTGAGAGAGCCTACAGTGAGAGGACTAACCCGAAAATCAAGAGGATAATTGAGGACTGGGAGGAAGAGGCCATTCAGGCACAATCTGAGGAAGAAATGGAGGACTGGGTGCATCTCATGCAGGATCCAGGACATACTCGAGGTCGAATGACACTGTATAAGCAGTCCCTGCACCTATACTGGGTAGTGAAAAGACTTATGGCCAAAGCCATGGAGCAGATAGCCTTGGAAATGGCTGAATTATCACAGGGGATACGAAACCTGAAGAAAGAGCTGAAGAACATCCTAATCGCACTACTCATGCAGGACAAGAGGTTGGAGGATATTCAGCAGCAGCTAGGGGCAAATGGCTTGGTGATCAAGAAGGAGAAGTAGCAGCAAGAGGATGTTGGGAATCAATGAAGAAAGGCATGTTTTTTTGAAGTAGTTAGAAAATCCAAATCTTAGTTTCCTTTAGCTATGTATAGGATTTATGATAGTTTTTACTTGCAGTTATATGTCAATAGTAACAGTTACAAGGTGAATGTTTACAAAGCCTGGAAAGTCAGCTTGAAAACCTTTTATTTTTGGTCAACAGTTAAAAACTATAGGTGGTCAATAAACCCGGTTTCCCCTCGGGGCGGGTTGAGACCACCTTAAGATTGTAGTGGTTTCAATTTTGCTAATAGAAAATGGTAACTCCTCAGCTTACAAAAAAAATATCTAAAGCATAAATAAGACTTGGTTTTGGTGTCTAAGGTAGATATGGATTCCTACCTCTTAAGACTCTAGGTGTATTAAAAATAATAATTGGAAAAATAATTCCTTATATTGAATAAACAATATAATACACTGTATCCTTGTAAATCACTAAAAAGACAACTTTCCAAGAGTTTCCTAAAAAACAAAATATATGTAACCAATCTATTAGTAAATTGGTTTTATTTTTATTTTTTATTTTTTATTCCTTCATGATTTTAAAATGAAATTATAATTATGCTTCCTCATAAATAAATGTGACACATTCATAGAGTTCAAAAAATCGATGGTCTCAAATTTTCAATTTTTTTTATGACAACACGAGATTATAAAGAAATTCACCACAAATTACACTCCAAAACATAATATAATGAGTGAAGGAAAAATATAACATCATTATTATGGCAAATAGCATGATCAAACCTAAAAATCTTATAATGAGTGAAGGACAAATATAACGTCATTATTATGGCAAATAGCATGATCAAACCTAAAAATCTAGGGAAATAAAGGTAAAAACCTTTAAGAAGAATGTAACGAATTTTGAAATATTTAAGAGGTATTTCCTACGCACATGTTCTCAAAGAGATTCTAAGACCACTTAAATGGGAGTTAAAAGTGTATTTTATTAAGTATATTGAATAATTTAGAGCATACACATTTTAACCTAGTTATATAAAAGTTTGTTGTAAATAGAAATGTAAAATTCTAAGAGGACAAATCATAGAGTAAATAACCAAATGAAACAATGAACAACCATAATATATTCATAATATATTGCTCAAGATAGATGAACATGACAAAAGTTTA
Source organism: Pinus taeda (assembly GCA_000404065.3). NCBI lineage: Eukaryota > Viridiplantae > Streptophyta > Pinopsida > Pinales > Pinaceae > Pinus > Pinus taeda. The sequence goes on along the minus strand of APFE030102163.1, from coordinate 9,770 downwards.
TGAAAATAAGCATGATTTCAAGGTTACATAGATAACTTCGAAATAGTTTGTTTTTATTGAGAAATCAGAAAATAGTCTTCTTTTTTTTTCCTTGTGATGATTCAAAAGTTTCAATGAGAAATCTGAAAACAGAACTTTACAAAATTTTATGAGTATTGTGATGAATTGGATTAACAAAATCATTTAAAGTTTCAATGAGAAAGCTAAAAACAGAATTTGAAATAAATTTATGAGTATTGTGATGATTTGGATTAACAACTTTATTTCCCTTGCTGTGTTATAAATTTTACTTATTTTGAATAAGAAGTGAAATAAGAGCATTGGGTATAGCGATGATTGAAGAGACTAGATCTCACAAAAAAAAAAAAATTATCAACTAATATTTTCAAGTGGGCTAATTTTACATGCATTTTCCAAAAAAATTAGTCAATTTCTTTTTTAACTAAAAATAATTAATCCAATTTTATAGTATAAATAAAATTTCCTTTAAATATAACCAAAATTGTACATATAGTATGTAAAAAAAAGATATTATAACATATTTTATAGCTTGCATATTAAAGACTACAAAGATTGCCAAAGTTTCTAAACTTTAAAATAAATTTTCATTCTCACAAACTTCCCTTCTTGGCTAAAATAGTAAGATGTGATGCTATTAGAGCCATAGTGTAACGCCCTGCAGTCATGCGGTTGAGTGCGCGCACTCCTCGCTTCGAAAAATTGACTAAGGCAAAAATGCGAGCGACCAATGACGAAATACGCAAGTATAGACGAGTTGACACTCACATATTTATAGGGCGAGTCAAGGAGCGCTCGTCCACAAACCGACCAAGGCGTGATGACGAACGATGGGCGAATCGGCGGGGTGATCCCGCGCCATGGGTGGGCCGACCACACGAAGGCATCGCAAACGCGTTTGAAGACACGATGGTTGGACACTTTGGTGAGTCGGCTAGGTAGGAGGTCGCCACACGGTTGAAGTGTATAAACACATGGAGAGAACACTCATTTGGAGGCATCAACTTCGCAATTGATCCATCGTAAGGGAAAAGTGCGAAGTCTCTTGTAACCGCAACTTGAGGCGCGCTTGGGGATGCGCTCGCCGAGTCGGGCAAGGCGACTTCGTGTGCACTTTGTGTAGTCGGGTGGAGGTGCGAGTGGAGGGCATAGTGAGGCGCCCGCCCGCCGGTTGTGTGAGATGGTTTTGAGTCGTGCGAGTGCGCACGGGCGCACTTGCCTATTCGGGCAACACTTGCGCATATTGTATATTGTTGTATTTTAGGTTGAAGGTTGTAGTGTGACCGATGTGCGGTCTTGCACGGGCGGGCGCCCAACCTCAGTTATGAACGCTGGTCGAGCCCAAGCTCCCGGTCATTGTACTATCTTCTCACATATATAATAAAATATATTCTCTTGCATATTCTGGTGTTCTTATTGTTGTTCTATATTATTATTAATGGATTCCACACATTAGTAATGTAATTCATGTTTATAATGAATGTTGAAGGCGCAGTTCGTAAAGTCAACTAACAATGGAAAAAGTCGGTTACTTAGGCAGTGCCGCACCCGACCAATTTAAAGAAAAAATAATTGGGTGCGTGACAGGAGGTATCAAAGCAGGTTCACAGGTGGTGAAGTCGTTGCTTGATGATGAATGCAATGAATGGGTATGTATGCAGGGAAAAGTTATGGAGAAATCATGGATGAACAGTCTGGGTTTCGTGGACTTGATGGTCCGTGGCAAGACCATTCAAGCTCTTGTGGACATAGGGGCCACTCATAACTTAATGACGAAACGGTTGGCGGAAGAGGTCGGATTGATGATCCTCCCATCGAACATGGAGGTCAAGGCAGTGAACTCTAGAGCTAAAGTGGTGGGTTTGGCACACGAAGTGCTGGTGCAGATAAAAGACTGGAAGGGTCAGTTGGACTTCACGATGATGGAGATGAATGACTTTGATATGATACTTGGACTTTTCCCACTCATAGCAAAGGAGGGAAGTCAAGGTGCAGCATGTTTCTGCACTAAGTTTGGAGAAGGCTATGAAGGAGTCAGATATGGAGACATATGCGGTGATGTTCAAGGGAGTCGAAAGTGATGGAGTGGGGACGCCTGTTCCGGCCGACATTTCTGATGTGCTCACCGAGTATGTGGATTTGATGCCTGATGAGCGACCAAAGAAGCTTCCACCAAGGTGTACACTGGACCATAGCATTGAGCTTGAACCAGGGAAGCAACCCCCGGCTAGAGCACCATATCGTTTATCAGGGCCTGAGTTGGAGGAATTGAAACGACAACTAAAGGAGTTAGCTGATGCAGGTTTCATTAGACCTTTAAGGTCCCCTTATGGAGCTCCGGTATTGTTCTAGCGGAAGAAGGATTCCAATGAGCTATAGATGTGTTGTGATTACTGTGCATTGAACAAGCAGACGGTAAGGAACAAGTATCCTTTGCCATTGGCTGCTGATTGCTTTAACAAGCTTGCGAAAGCCTGAGTGTTTTCCAAGCTGGACTTGAGGCATGGGTATTATCAGGTGTGGATAGCTGAAGGAGATGAGAAGAGGACCATGATAGTAACAAGGTATGGTAGCTTTGAGTTCCTTATTATGCCATTCAGGTTGTGCAATGCTCCTGCTACATTTTACACTTTGATGAACGATGTTCTACGACGATACTTGGATTTGTTCATAGTAGTGTACTTGGACGATATAGTGGTGTACAGTGACAACATGGAGGATCATAAGAAGCACTTGGCGATGGTGTTCGAGGCACTGAGGACAAATCAATTGTTCTTGAAGAAGTATAAGTGTGTGTTCGCTCAGACCAAGATTCCGTTCCTTGGGCATATTGCTGGTCAGGGGTACATATGGATGGAGCCGAGCAGAGGGAAGGCGATCGAGAACTGGGTTGAACTGAAGAATGTCCATGAGATGAGGGTGTTCTTGGGCATGACCAACTATAGAGGAAAGTTTGTAGAAGGTTACTCCAAGGTGACATCGACATTGACAGACTTATTGAAGAAAGACAAGAGGTGGTGTTGGATGGATAAATGTTAAAAGAAATTTGATGACTTGAAGAGAAGGATGGTTACAACACCGATACTGAAGTTGCCTGACTTCGGGAGACCGTTTGAGGTACACACTGATGCTTCAGATTTTTCCATAGGAGGGGTTCTTATGCAGGATGGGCATCCGGTGGTGTATGAGAGTCGGAAGTTGCAGGATAGAGAACAGAGGTATCTAATTCATGAGAAGGAGATGACCGCGATCATTCACTGTATTCATGTGTGGAGGCATTACCTGATTGGGAAGCCATTTGTTGTCAAGACAGACAATGTTGCAGCAAGTTATTTTGCATCACAACCGAAGCTTTCTGTGAAGCAAGCTCGTTGGCAGGACTTCTTCGTAGAACTCGACATGTCTATTGAGTATTCACCGGGTAGACACAATGCGCTAGCAGATGCCCTTAGTAGGAAGGGACAACTTGCAACATTGGAGGGTGAAGACCGGGCAGCAAGGAGTAGAAGTCAGGTTCAGACGTCAGAAGAGATGCAAAATAAACTCAAGGAAAGTGTTGAAACCGATACTTTGGTGTAGAATATAATGAAGTAGATAAAGGAAGGGAAGACACGAAAGTTATTTCTACGGGATGGGTACTTGTTCTTTGGAAACCGACTCTATGTTCCAAAGTCATCTGGTCTCAGGAGGCACCTTTTGAAGGAGTGCCACGATTCTCCGTGGGCTGGCCACCCATGGCAGTGTCGTTCTTTGGCATTGTTGGAGAGAGGGTTCTTTTGGGAGAAGATCTGGGAGGATGTGGAGGAGTATGTACATACGTGCATCATTTGTCAGCTGTTAGGGTCCCACCCTAACCCCCTTATCTATGTAATGGGACCACGTCATAGTCAAGAGTCAATAAAGCCCATATTAATAATTGTAAGTGGTTAATCCGCAATTAATAAAGGAACCACAGTTAGTTGCAAATGGGTCGTAGTATTAGATAGATGGTATTAGTAATACGCGGTATTGGCCCGTGGTATTACACGTAGGAGTCATATATAAAGGATAGAAACTCCCTATGAGGAGCATCGTGTCTTATTTTTGTAATCGAGCTCTGCTCTATTGGAGGTTGCCCCCTTGAAGAGGCAAGTGAACATTACTCTCTGCATAATAAAATCATTGCCATTCTGTGTTCTGGGTATCTTTTTTTCGCATATTCTGTGTTCTGGGTCTCTTTTCTTCGCATATTCTGTATTTGGGTATCATTGCAGGTTAAGAGCATAACAAGTGGTATCAGAGCTACAACAAGTGGTATCATAGCTACAACAAGTGGTATCAGAGCACTTTCCAGGGCCGGTGGGATCCCCATTTAGTTGCAAATTTTTTTTTTGGCTCGAGACGTGTTCCGGCGTCTTTAAACCACAGGATCTGTCGTTGAGCGCATAAATCTGCAGATTTGGGGAGGCATGCACGCAGGAAATACAAGAGGTGGTCACGTCTGTTGGACTCCCTTGTAACCCCTGTGGGTACCCCTTCGAGTAGTAGCACATTAGACAGAACCGCGCACAGACTATCTTCCACGTACCCTCTGGGTATATCGGAAGCCCCATAGACTCCCTGAAAACCTCGCCATAGATAAACCAGCGACCGTCTGGTGGCTACAGTACACCGAGAACAGCACTCAGAGTGATTACTTGCCCGTACGATAGGGTAGTCGGGTGGTACGGCTAAGGGTACGGTTGACCCTCCTTAGTTAGAGCCCTGAAACATTGGGCCAAGTACTACTACCACACCCTTATGTATATTGCGATTTGTAGTACCTGACACTCCTCAAGACCCTAGTTCCTTTTTTAATCATCATCTCTTCCAGATCCGCTTGAGCAAAGGAGTGCAGCAGCAACAGACATCGGTCCCAACCAGCCAGTTCCGATCTATTAGACTCATCAGACCTGCAGAAGCAATCAGTTCAGTCGTCCAGCACTACCCAAGCCGCCATTCAGATCTCTTAGATCCACCAGACTAGAAGCGTTGTGCACGGTTCCTATACCAGGGTATAATTGTTGCAGGACTTTTGGCCGCATTGACATTTTGAGGATTTGGCGAATGCAGTATTGATCAAGGAGTAAAACTCCGTTAGGAGTAAAAAAAAAAAAAAAGTCTGAGATCTTCCGGGATGCTTATTGGTGATATAGCCCATTCAAATCAGGACGACGAGCTGAGCATGGTGGTACCATTCAATTAATTGGGCAAATTTTTTTGGCGGTCCCAATTTTTCATCAGGTCGGTGTATGGTAGCAACTAGAGCTCAAGCGATGGCCAATAAAAGGATGGACAAACTGGAATAAACTGTGAACCAAATCCAAACTCACCTTAGTAGACTAGATCTGGATAGCATGAACACAATGCTTAAAGGAGTCAGTCTCCAACTAGAGAAATTGCAGGGAAAAGGCAAGGGGGATTTTATGTCAAACGGTAAGGAGCAAGCCCACGAGGAGGGGTATAATGGCCATGAAGGCATTTACGGTGAATCTAGCCACTCTCCTCACGTCTGGCACACCCATCCACAACCTAGTCAATGACCTCCTAAGTTGGATATGCATAAATTTGACAGTTCTCACGCATCCACATGGCTAGCACAAATGGACCAGTATTTCAAATTGAATCATATCCTAGATGATTCTACTAAGCTTATGTTGGGGAGCATGTACTTCGACAATGAACGGTGGCAATGGTGGGAATGGCATCAGTGTTGCAATGGATATTTTAGGACTTGGACCCAATTTACCAAAGCTCTTCGAGATTGCTTTGAACAAGAAGACTCTTATTTGGGTCGTCTCACTAAGCTCCGACAGACTGGTACAGTGGAGGAATATATTAATGCTTTTGAAAGCTTAGCTTTTCGCACTAAGGGTCTCACAGATGAGTTCTACACGGAATGTTTTATCAGTGGTCTTAAAGAAGCCATCAAAGCTCAAGTTCTACTTCACCACCCTCCCACGTGGATGGAGGCTTGCCAGGTAGCCCGTAAGGTGGAACGTGTATTAGCAGCCCAATATAGTCACCCAAATTTCCCCGCTAAAGGTCGTCCCCCACAGGCATAGAACAAGAATCAAACAATTAAGGTCCAAAAGGTGTCCCCTGCGGAAATGGCCGAAAGAAGGAAGCAAGGACTATGTTACTACTGTGATGAAAAATACTCCCTAGGTCATAAATGTAAGGAGCCCAAATTCTTTCAAATAGATGCCACTGACTACAACTCAACAGAGGAAGATCCTCCACTTGAGTAACATGAGCCACTAGAGGACGACAACCAATAGGACAATGTCTCACACGAACCCGTTATTTCGTTGCATGCCTTGGCAGGGATTTCTTCCCCTCAAACGCTCAAAATCAGAGGGTTTATTAAACATCGCCTAGTAGTAGTCTTGATTCGTAGTGGAAGTACACATAATTTCATCCATCAAAAAGTCACAGAAACAGTGCATTGCTTTGTATGAGCAGTTTTTAACTTCCAAGTTCAAATTGCAGATGGAGGAACAATGAAATGTGAAGGGCGTTGTGAAAATGTCAAACTTCAAATGGGGGATTATCAGTTGAAAACCCACATGTTTTCCATACACATGGGGGGTTGTGACATTGCCCTCGGCACTGACTAGCTCCGCACTCTTGGGCCAATCACAATGGATTTCCAGGAGTTGTATATGAGTTTTAAGTAGAACAACCACACACATACCCTCCGAGGACTCCAGGCGGGAGCCCCCTCTATCATCAGCTCGCATAGGATGGAAAAATTGTTAAAAAAGGGCAATCATGGAGTGGTAGCTCAATTTAATGCCATCCAGGGAGTCGAAACCAAGCAGCCGCCACTTCATCCTGAGATGCAACAGATTTTCAATAACCATCTGCTGGTCTTTGACAAGCCTCAAGGGCTTCAACCCTCGTGAGGGGAACATGATCATAGAATCACCTTGGTTCCAGGGGCCCAACCCCCAAATTTGCGCCCATACAGATATCCATTCACCCAAAAGAACGAAATAGAAAAAATCATCAAGGAACTTTTGGAAGCAGGGTCATTCATCCCAGCATCGGTCCTTACTCATCCCCAGTGGTCATGGTGCTCAAAAAAGATGGGGAGTGGCGGATGTGACCTGACTTCAAGACCCTCAATAAGTTGACAGTCAAAGATAAATTTCCCATCCCAGTGATTGATGATTTCCTGGATGAACTCAATGGGGCTCAATTTTTCACGAAGTTGGATCTTCGCTCAGGCTACCACCAGATTTGCATGAAGGAAGTCGACATCCCCAAGACTGCTTTCACAACTCATGAAGGCCACTATGAATTCTTGGTCATGCCATTTGGTCTTTGTAATTCCCCCTCTACTTTTCAGAGCCATATGAACCACATTCTCAAGCCATATCTCAGGAAATTTGTCCTTGTCTTCTTCAATGACATCCTCATCTATAGTTGCACTTGGGGCGCACATCTTAAGCATGTAGATCTACTCTTGCAACTTCTCTGCAAGCATAAATTATTTGTCAAGATGTCCAATTGTTCATTTGGTAGCGTAGAGGTAGAGTATTTGGGCCACATTGTGGGGCGTGAGGGTGTCAAGGTGGACCCCAAAAAGATCCAAGCAATGCAGGAATGGCCTCAACCTAAGACCTTGAAGATCTTGTTAGGATTTTTGGGTCTCACAGGCTATTATCGTAAATTTTTCCGCAACTATGGTTGCATAGCGAAGCCCCTCAACCACCTCCTAAAGAAAAATTCATTCGTCTGGAATGAGGAAGCACAACAGGCCTTTACAGCTCTAAAAAATGCCATGTGTTCCACTCTAGTTTTAGCACTACCTGACTTCACCAAATCTTTTGTCATTGAATGTGATGCTTCGGGGACAGGTATTGGTGCAGTTTTAATGCAGGAAGGGCGACCGTTGGCTTTCACAAGCCAGCAACTCAGTGGGAAGAATAAGGGCCAATCTACATACGAGAAGGAAATGATGGCCATCTTACATGCAGTCGACACCTGGCGACCTTATTTATTGGGGTGACATTTCCAAATCCACACAGATCATCATAGTCCTAAATATTTTTTGGAGCAACACCTATCCTCCCCACAACAAAATAAATGGCTAGCCAAAATTCTGGGATATGATTATGAGATCATTTACAAAAAAGGGAAAGACAATAGTGTAGCAGATGCATTATCTCGCCAATTTGAGGAGGAAAGTACCATGCTAGCTATTTCCCTCCCCATTCCAGAATGGATTG